>WEIT01039824.1:279672-356043 GCA_013389985.1 Dryoscopus gambensis
TATATATATATATATAAATATATAAGAAAGGCAAAGTGCTTCCACAGTACCAGCCAGGGTAATCCACTCAGGATCCAGTGCTGGCACAACCCTTTCACACTCAGGAGCCTCACAACGTTCTATGTTCTCATAAAAGACACAGCTCCTGGTGTCAAGAGATTCTGAGTTTTCAGCCTGAAGAGAAAAGCTTGAAAACAGAACCACTTAAAAGTGGAAGGGAAAATTAGAACATGTCAGAATTTATTCATTTTTTTAAAAACCTATTTTAGAAAGCTGGTCCTGCTCTAACGGGTTTATAATTTCTCACTGCTCCCCGTGACAACACCCGACCATGCACAGGTTGCCGGGAAGATGATTCGAGCTGTACTGAGGTCCTGCCCTCTGACCAGGGACTCTGGTACGATAAAAAGAACAAGGAGTAGTGAATGGCTCGTTACAGCATTATTTAGTGGAAGCAGATGACCTCACCCTCTCCCAACGCCACCTTCTCCTGCTCCTTAGGGAAAAAAAAAGGAAACAGGAGTGTTGTTCTGTAGCTGGTGATGACTGCTGTCATTCAGCGTGCAGTTTTCCCACACCAAGACAGCAGAGAGTCCCAGTTCACTTTTCCCTCCTATCCTGACCCAAAAAAGGTGAAATGCACTTTTCCAGAGATGCACACGGACTCCTTGAGGCATCTGCTCCACACGTGCTGCTCCATCTCCCCCAAAGCAGGGCAGAGCAATGGCTCATCCACCCTCTCCTGCTCATGGGAGTGGCTCAGCCACTCACCAGGTCCCAGGAAATTCTCGTCCAGGTGTCCCAAGGGGACCACAGAGTTTGGAATCCCCAGATGCAGAAAACAAGATTCTGTGACAAACAGAATCACTGAGGTGGGAAAGAGCTCCAAGATCATCGAATCCAACCTTTGGGACACAGATCAACTCCCTGCACAAGATCAGCTCGATTTTAGAATTCGCTTTAAGGAGCTCTGGTTCCTTCCACTGTAAAGATGATTTTTGGTCGCTTCAGAGCAATCTCGAGCCAGCACTGCCATACAATATTTTACATTCTGCATTAGTTGGTTCATACAGAAATGCAGTGTTGCACTGCTGAATGTGCTCTTGCAGTCTACACCCACCAAATTACAGTGCTCCTGCAGAGTAGGTAACTTTCCTATTTTCATTATGAGCAGTATGAAAAGAAAGCAATTTATAGTAATTGCATTTCATGGGGATGTTGATTTCCTCTCTTTTCATCTCCAAACAATGGGCAAGACAGCCAAAAGATTAGAACCTTTCTCTTGAAATTTCAAAGCATTGTATAATGTTTCAGTTGGGTGACTTCCACTCCAGTTAAGCCCCTGATATTTTGGTTTTTCCTCCAATATGTCGAGAGGCTGCAAGTACCAGCTCCAGCTCCCCAGTGGAGAGGATCTAACAAATTCATTCACAAGCAGGTCTTAGTAATGATTCTTCTCCATCCCACCTCCATGTACACAAACCTCTTCTTGGTTTACACAGGGATTTTGGAAGCATAAGGCACTGCTGAGCTCTATTATTATTATATAAGTTTTACAGAGCCCACGGCCCAGTAAGGATTTTGCCATTTTAAACTGGCACACATTCTGTGCTAAAGAATCCAGTGAAGTTTATTTGACTTTCAAACTAATACCCACAGGCAGATTTCTGAGTGCTTACGCTGATGCTGATCAAATTGCAAGCAGAGCCTTGGTACTGCGAGGCAAGGAAAATATTGGGTTATCAAATCACCATCATCCAGTTGCAAAAGAAAAAGAGCACAAACACTTCTGCTCTTTTTCTCTTTTTTGATTTTTTTTAAGGTTGAAAAGAAAGAAAAAAAGTTTTTATTATGTTAGGCAACTCTGTGAAGTTGTCTGAAACAACGCTCTGTGAGTTTGAAAAACTTGGTCAACCAACGGAATAAAAACACCAATAAAAAGTACTAAAAATCCACACAAGTCACCTAATCCTCCCCTCTACTTTCTCTCTCAAGCTTGTCACCCAAATTTGTCCTGGGTCCTTTCTGCTGGAATATTCTCCTACCTTCAGCCTGCATCTGGAAACTACGGAGCAGCAAAACTCCCCAGCATGTGTTAACACTGAACACGTGCTTAAGTGTCTTGATCAAAGCAGGGGGGTTGCACATACTTTAGAGTTACAGCTGTGCTTAAACTCTTTCCTGAACACCCTTAAACTCTGCCTGAAGTGCTTTCTGCCTTTAGGACTCAAGAGTTCCCTCTTTGGAGAAGATCTTTCTAAACTGGAGATGAAGGAGCTGCTCCATGCTGATCTAAGCCTGCTCAAACCAACAGGGCCTTGGAGAGACCTGAAGACTTCGTCTGACCATGCAAAAGAAGTGATTAGACTGGGTCCTAAATGAAGAAGAGGAAATTCCAAATTAAAAAAAAGTTGCTTTGCTTGTTGAATCCTTCCTAGGATGTACTAAAAATATGTTCAGTATGTACATACTCACCTGAACAGCTAAAATGTGTTCTACATGCTTTCAGGTGAGAGGGACTTGTCACATGGGCATGGAGTGACAGGACAAGGGGGAATGGCTTCAGACTGAGAGTGGGTTAGATGGGATCTTGGGCAGGAATTGTTCCCTGGCAGGGTGGGCAGGCCCTGGCACAGGGTGCCCAGAGCAGCTGGGGCTGCCCCTGGATCCCTGGCAGTGCCCAAGGCCAGGCTGGACACTGGGGCTGGGAGCAGCCTGGGATAGTGGAAGGTGTCCCTGCCCATGGCAGGGGTAGAAATTAGAAGATCTTTAAGATCCCTTCCAACCCACACCATTCCATGAGTCTATGAAATATGAAGGAAATACATTGCAATATTCCCTGTGTGAATAGATCTGTAATCCTTCTTGCTGTCTGGGAGGTAAAGCAAGAACTCTGCTCTGGGCTGACCAAGAGATTAAAGGCACACTCTGCGATGGCAATAATGTGACCTTCATCCCTTGAACTGTACAAAAATCTGTGGGTAAATAGTTGGCAAACTGGAGACACAGTCACCTTCGTGTCTGCAGATGGGGGTATTAAAAGAAAAGACCACAGAGAAAAGAAGTGGGTTTTGTTCCTCTCGCCAACCTTCCAGGTAAAAAGAACATTCTCCTCTAGGCAGAACCAGGCTACAAATCAAAAAAACTGCAGCACAATAAAAGAATTTGCACTGCACTTTTTGGAAGTAGATGTGAAGAAATCCAAACAAATTACTGCGATTTCATAAAGACACATTTTTAAAGGTCTCAATCCTCTCAAAAATATTCAGCATTTTGCTTAAATACAGCTCCCAACATCAGTTTGGCCATGCCCAGTTTGGTGTGTGACTCTTACCAAGCCTTCAGCAGGACTGTCTCCCTTTAATTCCCAGTTTTCCACTGGCTCTGGAGAGTAAATCAGTAAATCTGCTCACAGAGGGGCAAAATCTCCCCTCGCCACAAAGAAATCATCCCTGAGCTGCTGGGCTCTGCTCCCCAGACCCCCTGGTCCCGTGACCCCGGGACTGTTGTGCCTTTGGGGCTGCTGCAGGGACCTCTTCCTTCCACGCCTGAGTGGCTCCGATGCAGAACCAGGTCCGAGGGCACAGGACAAACTCCACGCTGGGAAAAACGGGATCCAGTTTTGGGATGGGCTCACACCCACTGACCCACGGCTCGAAATGTGGAGCTCAGCTCCAGGGGGAAGGCACAGTGAGGGGAGTCAGGCCACTTGCATTCCCCAAAATCCAAACACCGCATGGAAGCCAGCAACCCATCAAGCCACGCAATTAAAATAATTATCACTACCTGACCGCGGGGACAACACAACTTGCATCCCACAAAAAGCATAAAGCATCCTCTCCTCCTCCAAGCTTTTGTGCCCCTCGATTCCCTCCCTGCCAGGCCTTGCAGCACAGAGGAGGAGCAGGGAAGTGTCCTCACGCCTCTCGCTGTTCCCTGCCCTGTGGGCAGCCCGGTGGTCACTAGATGGTGCTCCCTGCCCCTGGAAAGGAGCATCCTCCAACTCCAGGCGCTGAGCAGCTCTTCCCCAAGGCAGCCCTGACGCCTTTCAGGAAAGAGAATCCCTTAACAGAGGCAGGTAAAGGATTTTTCCTGCTGCCCTAGCACCCGCTATCAGTTCTGCGCTCAGGGCTGGTTTTCCTTAGTGCGTTCCCACTTCTGCTTCCCTTCAGCTGCTCCGAACCATTAGGACAATTAATTCCTTCATGACTTTTCCCCCATCCCCACCTTCTCTCCTCTCACAATGAATTCATTCGCTGGCAGAGCTGAAAACTTGGGAAAGAGCCTGATTTGGGGACACCTTTTTTTATTTAACGTTACTTCACGGAACAACAGCAGCCAAGAATGGGCTGTTTTTCCAGTGAAAAAGCTTTTCAGAAAAGAAACGCTGCAAGTTTCCAAAGTGAAAATCAAAGTACTTCATTCACCAACTCTTATCTGCGACCCAAGCTACTTAAGATTTTACCAGCCAAAATATTTTTGGTGGCTACACCACCGTTTGCCCACCTTTTCTGGAGACCAGCTATAGTCTCTGCGTAAGACAAACACCACAGAACTGGGAAATGGAACAGAAGCTCTGTTTAGATGACACTGGAATTATTTTCAACAGTCAGTGCATGTCCTTCATAAGAGGGAAGTGCTGACACTTGTTTGCAGACAGGGAACTGAATCCCTGTCTGCTGAAGTGGGATTCACTTCATTAAATTTCGAGGATTTTAAATGTAGCTATCAGAACTACTCTAGTTCTCTGAAATTTCAGCAATTCCCAACACATTCATAATTTTGTTCAATCTCACCTACAGCTCCTACTTGAAAAAGACGAGATGAATTTCACCTTTAAAGTGTTTCTCTCTCTCTCATTTACCTACAAAGAGAACCTCTGCTATTCCAATTTTTTTTACAGCTCTGCTTACGTGAGATGAATCTCACCTAAATGTTCCTTCCTTCCTTCCTTAATTTCCCACCTCTGAAATATCAACAGCTGCACCACCAACTGCCAAATGGGTGCTGTGCAGATTGGTTAATTAATTGATGAATTAAGGTGAACTGAAATTTTCAGCTCAAAGTTGTCACTGATGTGAAACCCTATTTTGTTTACTTTTGATGCTCATTTAAAGCTGGTTATGTGATAATGATAACACAGGACACACACACAAAAAAACAAACAAACAAAAAAACCCAAACAAGACAAAACACCAAAGCAAAATTCTACAAAAAAGCAACTTCTCTGCAAGGAAAAAAGAAGCAACTTTGAGGGCACAGGCCAACACTTTTCCTCACTTTCTTCCAATTGTTTTAGGTAATTTTAACTGAACTACACAATAGTTTGAAGCAGTTATTGGACAGTGTCCTTCAAAGTCCTCCCATCCCCGGATTGACGGCCACGGCACACAGTAAGTACGTCTGGAATATTGGATTTCTACCCCATATTAGTGAGGCTGCTCCAAGATTTTCATCGAGAATGGAACCTATTAAAGTGTCTCTCACACTCTGCTGCTTGGGACTCTCTCGATATTGTACTTCTTTGTTAGTGGCTGCGAACAAGAAACAGATGTGGAGTATCTGTGTTTGAAACTCAGTGACCCCGAAGGACCAGGGCTAATCCAGATCATTCTTAAAAACTGGAATCTGCTGCCCTTCCAGCCCCTTGAGGTGCATGCCCACGCTCAGGGATAACCCCATCCCCACTCCAGCAGACACAAACAGAAACCCTCACGACTGTGAAACACCTTTATGCTAATTATGAACTCAGGTGCAGCTCAATATTTGAAAAAAACCAGCAAAATAATAGATTCCCCATCAATCTTTTTCCTCAGTGTCAATCAGCCTCTTTCCACTTAAGACAGCTGCCCTCCACCAAAGGGGAATTCTCTATTTTGCCATAGGATTCAAAAAAATAATTAGAAATTAAGCATTTGGGAAGTGTGATGTTACATCTTCTAGGAACACTCCCAAGACCAGGCTGTGTGGTCCAAAAAAGATAAAATTCACACATTTCTGTAACTGTCTGATATTTTTGTGTCTCTCTTGGACCCACTAATACCATATGCCTGGTGAGGGGAAAAAAACTTAAAAAATCACTGTTAACTAACGGTGCTTAGTTACAGGCTTTTATAACAGTTACAAAATTAAACTTAAAATACTGATCACCTTGGATCTGTGAGGCCTGGTGTCAAATACCAACTATTCCAAACACACAAGAAATTCCATGTTAAGTCCTACCTGATCTGATTTCTGTATTTCCAAACCTCAATACATCTAGAGAAAGATATTTCCAACAGCATTCTCAAGAGAATGAGATTATTATCTTTAAAGTACTACAGTGAAATCAAAGGACTTGGCAACGATAAACAGAAGTATTTTCTCCTGGGGACTACTCATTTACTTTAATGGATAAAAACTGTGGGCATTTAGAAAAAGAACACGAATACAGTTAATTGCCAAGTTAGATTTAACTCAGAGCTTTTACAGACCTGGGATTTGTCTTGATCATCACAACCTTTTTACCCATATCTAAAGCACTTTGTAGGCCAGAGAGTGTTTTGAGAAATAAATATAGAATAAGAATATGGTTTTAAGAAATAAATGTATATAAAAGAAAATGAAGACAATGTCCTGCTTCCACTGACATGGGTGGCAAAACTGCTTTTGCTCCAATGGGATCAAAGTTTCAACCCACTGAGAATTCAACAAAATGACACCTTATCACAGTTTTCTGCAAACTGGAAATTCTGAGTTTCAGAGGGCTCTAAGCTGATCGTGTTACAAAAGGCACAAAAAGTACTGCCCAATAACACAAAATGAGCAGAAGTGGAAACAGGGAGGGAACCAGTAATTGATAGGATTTAATGCACGATTTAAGGCTGGGGCAAGAATCCCTAAAGCCTTCTCCTACTGTGAGAGGCTTGCCAGACACATGTGGAAAACGTGCTACAACGTGTGTTGAATTACCTTGGTGGCCCGTGACTTTCTCAACAACCACGCACAATTAGCCAGGATCCAGCAGAACAGGAATTAAATTCTGTGTGCAGCATTATTCCATGGAATGGGGCACTTATTCTGACAGGATCTGTGTTTCGGGCCCAGCCCTAGAAGATGCCAAACTTTTCATGGCAGTCACCTGCATGGTGTGTCTGTGTCTTCATCTCTATTTTCAGCTGAAAGGTGGATTTTTAAGTTGTCCTGTCTGGATCTGACTTTGAATCACTTGAGTTTACTCACTTCGGAATTAGCCCAGAATTTCTCACAGTGCAGGATGGTATCTGTCCTGCAGAAGAGACTCCTGGTTAAAAAATTTGGATCTAAATTCCTACTGCATTTCCCCAAAAGGAGCAATGGAAATCTGGACAGGATCTCCTCGAGGAAAGCCTGTCCCAGACTGTCCCTCCAGTAAGATCTGTTCCTACCATGAGTGTCTGCCCTGATGGAGGAGTGATCCTCTTTTCCCCCCATGAAGTTATAGCCAGCATCCCACATTTAATTCTGTTTTAACAACCAAGACATGAGGAAAGGCTGCGAGAGCTGGGATTGTTCAGCCTGGAGAGGAGAAGCTCTGGGCTGAGCTCACTGTGGCCTTGCAGGGCCTGAAGGAGCCCCAGGAACCATGGAGAGAGACAATTCCCAAGGGCTGCAGGGCCAGGAGCCAGGGAATGGCTTCCCAGTGCCAGAGGGCAGGGCTGGATGGGATCTTGGGCAGGAATTGTTCCCTGGGAGGGTGGGCAGGCCCTGGCACAGGGTGCCCAGAGCAGCTGGGGCTGCCCCTGGATCCCTGGCAGTGCCCAAGGCCAGGCTGGACACTGGGGCTGGGAGCAGCCTGGGACACTGGGAGGTGTCCCTGCCCATGGCAGGGGTGGTCTGAGATAATCTTTAAGGTCCCTTCCAACCCAAGCCATTTTGGTTTGTAAGTGGCAAACAGGTTGTGATGGGAGGGCAGAAAAAATGCTGTTCATGCCAGTGTCATTTTATTTTTATGATCTGGCATTAGGGGAAAAAAAAAAGAGAACAGGAAAGAAAAAGTAGAAAAATTTTCCTTAGACTTTAAAGTAACCAAGATTTATGTTTTAATTAAGTGTTAATATTTCATAGCTTTTCAGTTCCTAAGTTCAACAAAGGACACCGCTGGTACCTGTGATGTGTCACTTGGTGACTGTAACCGCTGGATTTCTTTTTCATGATCTCATTTTGGGTTTGAAAATAACACCACAGACATGCACTCCATCCTGCAAAGACTCACAGCTGGCCTATCTTTACACAACTGAATGCTGCGTTCTCACTGAGTTCAGGGAAGACTACATAAAATGCAAGGAACAAATTTATGGATGTGGTTTTGCAGGATTGGGATGTTATTTTTTTGAATTTTCACTTTTTATGAGATGTTTCATTGTAGCTGTAACCAAGCCTGGGTATGTTCCTTCACACCCCACAGGCACAAATGACTGAAGCCACTGGTTTTAAAGTCCAGTGTGGGTCAGTCACCTGTGAGATTTATCAGGGTCATCAGAGTTTTAGGTGATTTAAGCAGCAGCAGGTGAAAAAAAATGCAGAAAATTTTCAGAAAACCTGGACTTTTCGTGCCTGATGTGGAAAATAGTCTTCAACGGACTTCTTAAAGGGATGAGTATGATAAATGTCACACCAAGAATATTAGAAAATGCCACTTGAAAAATAGTCCTGTACAGATGGATCAACCAACCTTCCACCCTGAGCTGCGGACACTACTGATAGTGCCAGGACTGCCTCAGGAGTTTCTCAGCAGATCAGCCTATTTTGCCAACTAAACACAGGTAATTAGGGTGGCCAGGAGGTTTAACACCTGAACACCCAAACACAGAGCTCATTCCCCTCCCAGGCCAAGCTACAGTTCCAGACTTTCCAAAACCTCTCACCATACGCATCACTTCCATCACAGCTCAGTGAAACCATATTTTTTTTATGGGCAATGCAGTTATTTTGCCAAAGAATGTGGTTTTGGGGACAGCTGAAGACATTTGTTAGCTCAGGACAAACTTGCTGTGTTGTTTTGGCCTGGACAAAAACAACAGCAGGCTTTGAAAACACCAGGCATTCCCCTGAGCTGGGATTTTAAAGTGGTTTCCGCGCTTGGTTTTCAGGGCACTTGTGAAAGCAAAGGAAGGAAAGAGGATGATTCCCAAAGTTTTCAAGGAGGGAACCCCCAGTCCTTTGCTCACAGCAGCCCAGCACACGCTCAGGCACAGAACTGAGATCATCTCCATCCCTGACCTTCCAACACAGCAGTGCCAGGAGAAGATTCACCACTCAGTACCTCCCTCCTCAGCTCAACCTCCCACTTGCTCCTTAATTCTCCTGTGAGAAGTGGGACAGAGGGAATTATGAACACCAGAACCACAACACTTTGACCTTTCCTGAACCAGAACCTTCAACCCCAAACTTACCCTGGGTCCTGTGGATTGGCAGCCCCAGGCCTGGGGGGCCAGGGAAGCTTTGTTTGCCACTGGAATATCAACAGCACACAGGAATGAAGTTATAAAGGAGCGCATTTCTCTCCGAGTTCTGTTTGTGCAGGCTTTGTTCAAGCCAAGCACGAGCAGAACCAAAGCATCTGCCAGCATCTCAAGTGGGATCCAAGCAAGCCCATCAAGACACTGCCAGCCACACAGCTCTCCCCACCAGGAAAGAATTTGGAATGCATTATTTGACATAGAACCATGTAATTGCAGAGTCAAAAATCAGAGTCAGTGGTTCTCATCAACTGCCAAGAAGTGGGGTATTTTTCTGGCTTGAGCTTCTAACAGAAATATTAAAAAATGCAGAAGAGTTACAGCAAGGCTGACGTTACTCAGCTGTCATTCCAGAAATTGTCCTTTAAAAAAAATTGCAGGGGATAACAAATAAGATGATACAAGTTAGTTCAAGTAAGGTTGGAAAACAGATTGCTTTTTCAAGCTTCCCATACCAAACCACAGAACTCTGTGCACCGTGAATATCCAAAATTGTATGTGGTAATTTATGTTATTGATTTAAAGACTGTACAAAAGAACTCAAAACAGTCGACTCTGCAATTACAAAGATGATTTTCGTAAATCTCTTATCAAAATGTTCAGCTGCTACAGGTGAAGGTTCATTGGCGGGATTTTCACCCTCAGGTTAATTTTCTTATTGCGTGGGGTGCCCTTTTTCCTACACTTTTAAAAAATTTACTTATTTATTTTAAGTTACTCAGCCATTTTTAAACTGGAACACCTACGGATTAAGATAAATCTCACGCATTAAAGTACCCTATGGAAATGATACACATAAATTCATGCTCTAATCACTGTGTTATTTCAGGCTTCAATCTCACGGTGATTCCCTGGGCAAGACATGGAAAGAGGCTCCTTCCCCAAATATTTAGAATATCCGAGGAAGGAAATGCAAAGGATACAGAGGGGTGACAAACATCTTTATGCAGTGGGTAAATCAGGCTGCATAAACCAGATCATTAGGGATGGGACTTCACCGGGGGATGGTTTTTGAGGAGAACTGCTGACCAACAATATCAAAGCAGCAGACTGAAAGTGAAGGAAACTTGTGGTTTCTTTATGACTCGGAGATGAATTCTTTCATCAGATTAACCACTTCTGAGAGCATCCGGCGTGTCTGACACACTCGAGGGACAGCCAGGGTCTATTCTAAGGCAGTGCACGCAGGGCTGACTCAGGATAACATCCTTATTCAGGAAGGACATTTAATTTTAGATTTCACTCTAAGCAGATGCTCAAACCCCATTACATTTGGTGAATTTTAAGCTTATCCTCAAAGTCAAGCACGTGCTTTGGTTACTTCCTGAATCCAAGATCGGTAGGCAAATGCAGGTAGACATGGAACTGCAGGAATCAGTGGAAGAAACAAAAACTTCAGATGGGGAGCTAATAAAATGTTAATTTTTATACAGAAAGTTTCCAGAAAACGAGCAGCAGGACTAGCGGAATCCCATCCCAGGTCCTGGGGCACCAGCACCTCTCCAGGTCCAACCCTGGAGAATTACAGCTGGGGACATGGATAAAAGAAAAATCCATCTCTGTTTTGTAAGAGCCAGGCTTATAAATTAGAACATTTTTTCTGGACAATGTTCACATTCAATGCAGGCTTGAACATGGAATCACAGAATCATGAAGGCTGGGGAAAAAATCTCCAAGATCGAGTCCAGCCTTTGACTAAACACCACCTTGTCAGATGAATCATAGCACTGAGTCCTCCAAAACTCTGAAATTCAAGTAATCAAGTGCACGTAAGTCAGAAGAAAAACTCCAAACACTCCAGAGCTGGTGACCAATGGCAGAGTTGGAAATACAGACAAACACTCAGGTAAGTACACAAATTCACCAGAAATTATCTGGATATGAAAGCAGGGATTAGTCATTAGGGAATCAGTAATTAGAGAATGGCCTTAAGCTGAAGGAGGGAAGGGTCAGATGGGAGTTTGGGCAGGAATGGTTCCCTGGGAGGGTGGGCAGGCCCTGGCACAGGGTGCCCAGAGCAGCTGGGGCTGCCCCTGGATCCCTGGCAGTGCCCAAGGCCAGGCTGGACACTGGGGCTGGGAGCAGCCTGGAACAGTGGGAGGTGTCCCTGCCCATGGCAAGGAGTTGGAACCAGGTGATTTTTAAGATCCCTTCCAACCCCTAACCATTCTAGGATTCTCTGATTTATGGTATATCGAACATCCACAAGCAAAAAAACCCAACCAAAATCAACAAATAAAACAGAAATGTGTTTCCTAAAAGGGTCACTTCAGATTTCCTTTGTTTGGGCTGCAGAGAATCAGCATCCACCCCTGAGAGTGTCAGAAGAAATACTAAGAGGCCACTCCAAGCTGTGTCAGGGCTGTCTGTGGGTTGCCCCAACCCAAGTGAAAACGAAGCCATCCAGGTGAGCACAAAAGCGAAGTTCTTCCTCCACCAGCTCCACACAGGAGCTGTCACTGAACCTCTGCCTTTTGTAAAATTTTGTGGATGGCTTTGTAATCTAATCTAATAATAGGCAACCTAATATCCTACAAGGTGTTGGTCTCCCTGTGAGACTCGACTTCCATGAACATCAACCACTGTGGAAGGATGTTCCACGTCGTTCTCAGCTTCAGTGGGGTTCCCAAAGCTTTGCTTCGCTGAATAATTACAAACTGCAATGATATTTGCCAGGACAAGTTGATGCTATTTTTTACCGAGTGAAATAAATTCAGAAAATAATTAAGAAATGATCACACTTTCCTTCTCCAAGCAAGCAGGAAAATGTGTCTTGTCTGCCAAGAGATGCAATTAGCTGAGGAAAACCAGTTTTATCAGGTTTTGGAGAAACACAACAGGATTCTCTGGCAAAGAATGGAAATTGGTGGTCAGCAAATTATTTGGGGAAATAATCACGGAAATGAGTAAAATTTATTTTAAAGGACTTGCTGATGGGAAAGAATATTTCCCTGCTGGTGCAAGGATACAAACATTTGTGAAAAACTTAGGGCAAAGTTAATGGAGGAGAGCTCAGAGTAAATGTTTTGAACAAAACACTGTTGGAGGAGGTAGCTCTTTGTATTACAATCTCCACTTCATTCAACCTCCAGGAAAGGTCATTGACTTAATCAAAAGCTGGTTTTTTTTCCTTTGGTCAGACTCCCAAATGCACATACCATCAAGATCTGGTGCACAGAAATAATTTGAAGCAAATCTTCTAAAAAAGGTTTTGAAGATGCCTGCCAGTAGAACATTGTGCCTCACAGCTATAATATCAGAAAAAGCCATTCAATTTAAATTAATATATTTGGCCAGACAGCTATATTAAAATTCTTGTTGTTTTTTCAGTTATAATGGTAGCCTGTGGTATGACTAGCCCTCCTCAAAAATCTGTGTAGTTATTGCCTTTCTCTTGCCTAGGGTGCATCACATGTTTTTGATTTGGATGATCTGCATTGCGCTACCTCATTAAAACAAACATTTATGCAAAACAAAGGCCGTGTATCACGGGGCAGGGCTCGGGAGCCAGCTTTGAAGGCTGCAGCCTCCCGAGAGCATCTTTCAAAGCAGCGCTTCCGCCGGCCCAGCTCCACTTGTGCTGAACATTTGTGGATGATGTCAGGCGCGCGCGGTGCCCTCCGAGTTCTGCGAACGGGGAGGCTTCAAAAGCGATGCTGGAAGCAGCTGTGGAGCAGGGAAGTGTTTGCTGGGGGAATGGCGAGGTCGGGGTTTCTCTCCTGTCCCCTCTCGGAGCGGCCGCCGTGCCCTGAGGAGCTGGAGGTGCTGGACAGCTCCGCTTCTCCAGGGCCACCACTCCGGGACAGCCCTGCCCTCCTCCCCAAGGCCTCTCAGCCTTGCAGGTGGGGAAAAAACCCACGGAAAAACCACTTCCAGAGCATCTGTGCAGGGAATCAGGAGGATACGTTCTGTAGCAATTGTGCTTCCTGGGTCGTTTTCAGCAACTGCTTTCAGATGAGGTTATTTTTGCCCTTAATAATGTCTGGTTCCCTCCCAACGGAGGAGGAAATTCCCTCACTTAAAAAAAATAAAAGTACATTGAGGGGCTGGAGCGTGTCCAGGGAAGGGAACGGAGCTGGGGAAGGGGCTGAACACAATTCTGATGAGGAGAGGCTGAGGGAGCTGGGAAAGGGGCTCAGCCTGGAGCAGAGGAGGCTCAGGGGGGCCCTCACTGCTCCCCACAACTCCCTGACAGGAGGGGCACTGAGGGGGGGTCGGGCTCTGCTGCCGTGTCCCAAGGGAAAGGAGGAGAGGAAATGGCCTCAAATTGCACCAGGGGAGGGCCAGGTTGGAGATTGGAAACAATTTTTTCCTCCCAAAGTGGTGAGGCCTTGGGATGAGCTGCCCAGGGAGGTTTGGAGTCACTGTGTGTGGGAGTGCTCAGGAGGAGTCTGGGTGTGGCCCCTGGGGACAGGGTTTGGGGTGCTGCTGGTGCTGCTGGGCTGGCACTGGGTGATCCTGGGGGGCTCTTCCAGCCTTGATAATTCTGGGATTCTCTACAGGCAGCTTCAGATAAACAGTTTAAGTGCAGACATTACAGATGTCTGAAGGCAGGTGAAATGAAACCTAACAAAAACCCCCTAAGATATATGAATCTGTGGATACATTTTTGGTGGCTTTTCTTAAAAAAAACCCAAAACAACCCAAAACCCCCTCGCCTTTAAAAAACAAACAAACAAAAAACCCCAAGTGCCAAGGTTAATGCTTTTCATCCAAATCTCCCAAGCTGCTTCCATGCCAAACTACATCACTACTAATTTAAGAAAGTTTACACATGCTGGGTTTTGGAAGGTTATAAAGGTATTACAGAACCTCAGTGATTATCATGGTTTGGTATAACGTATTCCTCACATTAATATTTTATCATGATGTCAAAAAAAATTCATCAATGCAGGAAAATATTTGCATGCTTAAAATAAAATATTTACTGTTTGGCATTTCTGACACTCCACAAGCTCATTTTTAATCACTTATCTTCAAGAGTCAATAAACACTGCTAGCAAAAATTCAGGAGAATTTTCTCCAAGCTCCCTTAAAATGTAGCACAATTAGTGACTGTATTTGTAACTCAGGACAGAAAAGGAATTACCAGCCCATGTGCTACATCAACCTTCCAAAATAAGTATGGCTAATCCATATATTCTACAGTTGTAAAAAAGTAAATATTTTTAGGTTTTTGATGTGGCACATTTTGAAGTGACTGACATGAAATTATGGCAAGACTGATGCTTTGGAGGCTGAGGATACAAGTGACTTTTCTCTGAGTATTTATTTGTGGGAGTTCCGCACAACTCCCACAAATAAAGGATGATTCCAGTGGAAAATGAGCCATCCTAGATTTGTTTCCGGCCCTGCAGCTTGGACAGTTTCAATCATCCATTAACAAAATTCACTACAGGAAATGCAGGGAGCTGACCAGGTTTTTAAATCAACTTAGTGAATTCAGGCTGGGGCTTGCTCAAGCTATGAATGGATTGATGAATTGTGTGAATACTTCAAAATAATATCTGTACATTTATCTGTACATATCTGTACAAGTATGCAGAAAATAACTCCATGTTCATGGATAACTATGGAAGGAAAAAAAAAGAGTATCTAGAACTCTATATATATAGTTTTTTAAAAAATATATATGTATAGTTTTTTAAAATATATTCAAACACTCGGCCTGAAGAGCTCTACTCACCAGTTTATCTTGTCATCTCCCTCTGGATGACTCTACTATCTCCTTCTTTTTTTTTAATGTTCTAATTATGCTTAGAAGTGAGTATTTAATTTCCTTTTGCAAAGCTATCAACTTGACTTTTAAAACTACATGCTATTATCTAGCATTGAAGCCTGCCAAAATAAAATAGCAAGGAGTGATACAGTTCATAACCAATAGAGAGTATATACAGAGGGCTTAAAAAAAAAGAGGGTGAGGGTTAAATCCTGTCTCTGCTAAAGCCAGGGGAGTTTTATCACTGTCTTCCTCAGGGCCTGCACTTCATCCCAGCTACTCATAACACTTTTCATATTTGATAGGGAACAATTTAAAGTGATAAATAGCAGCCAAATTGCATGTGTGTGTGTGAGGAGGAGAAGATTTCAAAACAGCCTCAGTGTCAAAACTGAACTACTTCTGTCAGTTTGGAGATTTTTTGGCCTACCAGGCTAAAGCTGAGTTTAGGCAGGGGAAATATTTCCGCTTATGCTGCTTATGCTGAAAGCTGCTGGCTGGTCAGACTGGTTCCTTCTGGAGTCACCTCCTCAGATGTGAAGTTCAGGCTTGCCCAGCTTTCAAAAGGGGCCCCCAACCTTCACTCAGAAAACGAAGTTATTTCTATTTATGTGTCTGTTTATCAGTTTAACATCTAGTTTCAGGCAGAAAAAAATGCCTCACACAATTCCAAAAAAAATTACGCTTCTTCCTCATCTTCTGTTGGTAAAAGATTTAGTGCAAAGTCCTGAACCTGAAGCCACGTCTGTAGCTCTGTCCATGTGGAACATGCAAAATTTCACCTTTGAGACCTGGTACCCATTGCTGTTGAACCAACCATCATCATCATCATCATCATCATCATCATCATCATCAAGGGGGGAAGAGGATTTCAGAATCATCCACTCCCAGCCTTCACGGTAATTTTACATTACTTTAATTTTATTCCATTCAGACAGCAGAACTCTTCAAAGCAGGGAGGTTTAACATCTCGTATCATTTCCCTGAGAGAGCGTTCATTAATATCCAGCTTTGAAATAGCAATTTCATTTACTCAGTCTCTTTAAAGGATTTATAATTTTTTTGCTTCTCAGAAGAAAAAAAAACCCCAAAAACTTTAATGTAAAGGTTTTTCTTACAGAGTTTTGTTTCCAAATACATGTTTGTGCTTTGGAATAATGCAGCCAACAGACTTTTTGAGAATGGATTTCTACTGATTTGCTACCTGAAAATCGAAATCATTAAAATGTACACTGACAGCAATGAAAGTTATGTAATCACAGATTCCTTCCTTTCTTTAAAGCACCTCTCCCTTCAAAAAATGTTTCCTCTGCTCCCATCAGTGAAATATTTCAGGCAACTCCCTCGCAGCTTATCTCTGGAAGAGGGAGGAATATGATGTGTGGTGGGTTCTGCCTACACGTGTGAAGCCGATCCTTGTCTCCCACATCCAAGGCAATTTTTAGCCAAAATTGTTTGCTGGCCAGGAGGGAGTAATGGTTTCAAGTTAAAGCCACATGCAGAGCAAGACAGAGAGAAGAGATGCTACCCCCTGTCAAGCCCCTCAGATGTCTGGCTCTAAAAATACTTTCCTCGTGTCTGCCGTGCCAAAACCAGTAATATTAACAGTGCTGCTATTACAGCCAGCACTTCCAAAACTGCCTTCTCGTTAAAGTCTCTCACCCAAAACAATTTAAATGGTCTGTATCTAAACCACATGAAAGTCTGTAGCAGTGGGGACAGGCGTTATCTGAGCCTCTCCCAGCCTGGTTTGCTCATCAGGATCACCAGCAGGAACTAGTAAAGCATCTGAAATCACGGGCCCACTGTCCAGTTTCCTGGAAAAATGCTGTCAGCCACACACTCTCTCTTACCCAGCTCCACCCAGGCTGTCACAGCCCTCATTTTTATCGTGTTTTTTCAGAAAAGCCCAGCTGATGCCGTGGGAAGTCCTGCATTACCAGATCCCAGTCTTCCCATTAAACCTCTCTTGGAGAGCCTCTACTTAGGGCATGTACTTAGAAGATCATGAGAATTTGCACCTCTCAAAGACAAACCCAGTCATTTTGGAGCTGCTGGTTCATTTCTTCAGTTTGACATTTCCCTCTCCTGTGGAGGGCAATGGATGCCAGGCCTGACCCTACAGCTCTGACTCAAACATCCCACAGATTATAAGAGGGGCATGAGAAGAGAAATTCCTTTCAGAAACTGTCACAAAGGAAAATCACTAATTTGATTTGTCTTAAATGATGTCAGGAAGCTTTGATTCTAGCACTGGGCATCCAGCAGGGTGTCAGAGGATGCACCAGGCTCTTCTCAGTGGTGCCAAGCAATGGCACCAGAGGGACGGGCAGGGGCCTGAGCCCAGCAATTCCCTGCACAGGGGGCACAACTTCTGCCCTGGGCAGGGCCCAGCCCTGAACAGAGCCCAGAGAGGCCGTGGAGTCTCCTCACTGCAGATATTCTGGAGCCATCTGGACACAACCCTGTGCCCTGTGCTGTGGGATGGCCCTGCTGGAGCAGGGAGGTGGCACCAGTGACCCACTGGGGTCCCTTCCAGCCTCACCCATCCTGTGATTCTGTATGGCTTACCTCAGAAAGTTTTCTAGTGTTTCTTTGTTTTTAACTTTTGCATCCATGTGGCAGCTCTTTGCCTGATAAATTCACCTTTCTAAAGGATGCATAAAGTGGGAAAATACTTCTGCCTCCTTTCCTGGCGAGGAGCCATCTCCCCACTGCACAGCAGGTGACTGAAGCAGAGGGAGAGCTCAGGATGGAACAGGCAACTGGCAGAGATGTGAATCTGTCTGAAGATAACAAACGAGGAGAGGAGAGAGGCTGAGGGCACTTGGTCTGTCCACCTGCAGCAGAGGACACTGAGGTCAGAGCTCCCGGCGGCTGCAGCTCCTCCCGAGGGGCAGCTCCGAGCTCTGCTCCTGGGACAGGGACAGCACCCAGGGAGCGGCTGGAGCTGGGCCAGGGCAGGCTCAGGCTGGAGAGCAGGGAAAGGTTCTTCCCCCAGAGGGTGCTGGGCACTGCCCAGGCTCCCCAGGGAATGGGCACGGCCCCGAGGCTGCCACAGCTCCAGGGGCGTTTGGGCACCGCTGCCAGGGATGCCCAGGGTGGGGTTGCTGGGGGGTCTGTGCAGGGCCAGGGCTTGGCCTGGATGATCCCTGTGGGTCCCTTCCAGCTCAGGATATTCTATATTTCCATGGAACAGAGACCACCTGGGTTGTTACCTCCACCTGGTGTTCGCTGTAAGGATAAGTCAAAATCAAAGCTGGTTTTATTTCCCCTCATCCTGAAGTGGGAAGGGTGAGGAGCCTGCCCTGGCTGCAGTTTATTCATACCTTGTTTATTCATCCTGAGGACCTGGCCTCCCATGACCAATGTCATCACAAATACCAACAACTTGCAGAGTGGTCCCAGCTTTTCCAAAATGCTGCAGACTCTTCCAGAGGCTGCAGGGACATGGCAACCATTTCCTCTGAGTGGCTGCCACATTTTCCCCCAGCGCTGTCTCCACTTCAGCGATGAGTGAAGGGACTCCTATAAAATTTGTCTGAAAAGCACTCAGGGATTGTTTCAGGATAAAAGCTGCAGTTCCTCACCATATGGTGCAAATGGCCAGGAGTAATGTACCTCCTTGTCAGGAAAAGCTAAAATCTGCAAGAGAGAGGCACAGGGATCTGTGGAATGATACCATCAGCTTGGGTTGGAGGGTTGTGCATTTGGATCTACTTTAAAGGACATCTTTCCAGCATGGACAAAAATAAAGATAAAATTATTTAATTTTTAGGCAGATCCAAGCAGACACAAAGTGTTAAAGCAAAACATCTCACTGAGCTCCTAAAAGGACAGGATGAAATATATTTTTTAAAATTATGAGTAATTCTACAAGTGTTGGTGAAAGGAAAATTCACATACAGAAGGGATTTATGAACCTTTACAAATTCACAGTCCCGTGAGGCCATGAGAGACTTTTGCTTTCCTATCTCACACAGAAAACATTAAAAAAAAAAGTCGTAATTTTAAAAATCAAATTGCTAATCCCTGCACCTCTGACACCTTTAACTGGGTGCTAAAACTACCCAGGACAACAGTTTGAAACATATTTGGTAGAACTTTTATTCCATCTGGTCCACTGTTATAAAGCCAGCACGCGAGTTTTATTTTAAGGGAACTCCTCAGGCCTGTGAATGCACCTTTCCACTACAGAATCAAGAAGCAGCAATGTATGCAAATCCTTTAGAGAGATTATCTTTACCTTACCTTAGCTGCCAAAAAATTCGACATCTAGATTAAAATTGTTGCCTCGGCTCCTTTGAAATCTATTTTAAAATGGGATTAAATACCCTCAGGATATGCCAATATTTCCATGAGCTCTGAAGACAGGTTTAGCTCTCAGTTAGGTGAGATGGATCTTGATCCTAAAGACATAAAATCTCTTTTCAGTGGTGCCCACTGACAGCACGAGGAGCAATGGCCCTAAACTAAAACTCAAGAAGTTCCCCCTCAGCGTGAGGAAGAATTTCTTTCCATGGAGGATGGCAGAGCCCTGGAACAGCTGCTCAGGGAGGGTGTGGACTCCTCAGGTCTGGAGACATCCCAAACCCACCTGGATGTGCTCCTGTGTCACCGCTCCAGGTGACCCTGCCTGGGCAGGGGGTTGGATTGGATGAGCTCCAGAGACTCCTTCCAACCCTGAGTAATTTTGGGATTGTGTCACAGTAATGGCATGGCATGGAATTCAGAGCAGGGTTTCACAGGCTTTATCTGCAGAACATGAGGAAGCAGAAACAATCAGAGATGGGAAGGCAGGAAACACATCCTACAAAGCACATGGCCCTGGGCAGCCAGTGCCAGCCACTGCAGCCCCTGATCCGAGGGAACTCACGGCACACTGGGATCTCACTGACATAAGGGAGAAATCAACTTGGCTCGCTCTGCTCGAACTGATACTGATGGAAACTCTGAAGGAAGCATGTGGCCACTGCTGTATGCAGCTCCCCAAGTGCTGACACATCCGAGAGCTGAGGAAGCTGTAAAAAGGAATTGGCTCATCCACCACATCACCAGTTTAAGTCCAGCTCAGCAGACAGATGCTTATTTAGTAGTGGTTTTAGTCCAGGCCCCAGAAAACAAGACGTTGTCCACACCTTGGGTCACACCCACGCCCTGGCACTCTCCTCTGGAAAGGAAAAGCCTTCCTCGAGGGACAGAGACCGAACTATTCTCTCATCTTGCAGTGAATGTCTGAGGCCGTGCCTGAAGGCACCGATGTGATGGAAATGATGCTCACACAGATTCCTCCTGCTCCACACCGCTGTCCCAGGCAAAAGCATTCCCAGTCCCTTCCCAGTGCCCAGTCCACAAGCAAATGCTGGCATGGAACCTGAGTAGAAACTTCACAGCCGAACTTCACACCTTAGAGCTGACCCTGAGGCTCCCTCAAAGTGTTTTTCCAAGGACATCACTTGACAGTATGGCCAGAGACCTTTATTGTCACAGTCACTGAAGANCACACAGATTCCTCCTGCTCCACACCGCTGTCCCAGGCAAAAGCATTGACAGTGCCCAGTCCACATGCAAATGCTGGCATGGAACCTAAGTAGAAACTTCACAGCCGAACTTCACACCTTACAGCTAACCCTGAGGCTCCCTCAAAGCATTTTTCCAAGGACATCACTTGACAGTATGGCCAGAGACCTTTATTGTCACAGTCACTGAAGACGTGAGAATTCCTTGGCCAGGAGAGAGTTATAAAGTGGATTTCTATCATTGACCACCAACTCTTCTGTGTTTCACTTTTGTATTTCATTTCTTTCTTTCTGGAATCTCTCAGCTGGGGCTGCTCAGCCTCAAGAGGAGTCCCAGGGAGAGGGGCCCTCAGCCCTGGGTGTCCCTGCCTGCAGGGAGGGCTCCAGGCAGGGCCCGGGCTCTGCTCCGGGGCCCAGCAGTGGCACCAGAGGGACGGGCAGGGCCTGAGCCCAGCAATTCCCTGCACAGGGGCACAACTTCTGCCCTGGGCAGGGCCTGAGCCCAGCAATTCCCTGCACAGGGGGCACAACTTCTGCCCTGGGCAGGGGCTGAGCCCAGCAATTCCCTGCACAGGGGGCACAACTTCTGCCCTGGGCAGGGCCTGAGCCCAGCAATTCCCTGCACAGGGGGCACAACTTCTGCCCTGGGCAGGGCCCAGCCCTGAACAGAGACCAGAGAGGCTGTGCAGTCTCCTCACTGGAATTATTCCAGACCCATCTGGACACAGCCCTGTGCCCTGTGCTCTGGGATGGCCCTGCTGGGGCAGGGAGGTGGCACCAGTGACCCACTGGGGTCCCTTCCAGCCTGACCCATCCTTGACTGTGTGATGCTTTTAATCCTAATCAAACCCCAAGTATTTTTATGCCATCACAGGAGCTCCAAAAGCTGATTATGGTATTAATTACTGTCCCTGCCATTTGTCAGCCACTGCACCACATGGATCACTGCCTGGCCCAGACAGGATACAAGTGTACCACAAGCTTAGGATTTTGTGCAGAGTAACTTTAAGAAAGTTATCAAAGAGAAATGGTTGTCAAAGGATGCAGGTTCGTATTTCACTATAAATTAGAACCTGATAAGCAGAGAGCCAGAGATCAGTTTTCAGTATGGGAGAAGATTAATGCAGTGTCTCAAAAGTGCTTTTCAGTGTATTTAATTGCAGTGATAGTTATTCAATGGCACAGATTTTTTTTACATTACTTTCTCAGATGGATTTGTCAGAGCGCAGTGCTTTCTGCTTGGCTTGGTGAAACATTCTGTATTTCCTTCAGTTCGTCCTAAGTAACCTAAAAAATACATGACCATGGATATCATCTCCAATCTGATTGGGGTCTCGCCTCCTGTTTTCCAGCTCATTACCAAATGGATTCAACAACACCAGATTTAGGATGTGATTTGAGACACCCTGCTACTGATCTTGAGTGCCAGCCTGAAAAATTAGTTTTGACTATTTTTTTCATGGTTTTTCCTTGTTACTTTTTCTTGTTTCTTTCCTATCCATTTTTAATGGCTGACCGAATGTCACTTTTTCCTCTGACAAGAAAGCTTTTCAAGCTGTTTTTTTAAAAAACAAACCCGTTCTTTCAAATCTGCTCTTTTTTGGTGCGATCTAAAAAATGTGCCACAACAAAGACTTCCAATTTTCCTTTGGAAAATACGTCCCACTTCATATGGTTGATGGAGGAGGTGTATTTATAATTTTGCCATTGTTTATTATTGCGACTGGTTAGGTGTTATTTTTGCCCTGCAGTAAGGCTTGGAGGTGCTTCCCAGATCTGCTCTCGTGTTTGTTTTTAAAAGTAAGTACAAAGACTGTCACTCTTAAGTTCCCCACATCCCCTGAGTCCATACATTTGTGTCGTGAGCAGCTCAGGCACTTCATTCTTCAGGCCTTTCAAAACTCCTGGGTTAATACCATTAGGTCTGGGTAACTTGTTGCTATTTAATTTATCAGTTTGTTCCAGCACCTCGTCTGCTGATCCTGGCAACGGAAGCAAAATGCTCTGAGGGCGCCTCCAGAGCTGATATCTAAGGAAAGTCACACACACATCCCTAAAAAAATCCTCTCTCCAGCAGCCAGAATTGGAGATTAGAGCCTGGTTCATGGATGTGAGCCACACCAAACCAAACAGGGGATCCAAATAACTCAAGGCTTTCTGCTGCCCAACGCAGGGTACCACGTCAAGGCTCTTTATAATTAGCACAATCTGTAACAGATTGGTTTTTTCTCCTGAGTAGTAAACATTCTCACGCTTTATTCAGCTGAGGTGGCTGCTGCTCTGCTCCCAGCTGTGTGTGTGTGCAGGCACACGTATCACAGAGACTGCCCCGAGCACAGTGTGCTACAGCTGACAGGCAAACCTGATCCACAGTGCACAGTCATGGAATCACGGAATCATTCGGGTTGGGAAAGACCTCCAAAATCATCAAGGCCAACCTGTGACTGATGCCCACCTTGGCAAACAGAGCACTGGGTGCCACGTCCAGGTGTTCCTTGGGTCTCCAAACCTCCCTGGGCAGCCCCTGCCAAGGCCTGACCTCCCTGTTCATGAGGAAATTGCTCCCGGTGTCCAAGCCGAGCCTCCCCTGGCCCAGCCTGAGGCCGTTCCCTCTCCTCCTGTCCCTGTTCCCTGCGAGCAGAGCCCGACCCCCCCGGCTGCCCCCTCCTGTCAGGGACTTGTGCAGAGCCACAAGGGCCCCCCTGAGCCTCCTTTGCTCCAGGCTGAGCCCCTTTCCCAGCTCCCTCAGCCGCTCCTGGGGCTCCAGCCCCTTCCCAGCTCCGTTCCCTGCCCTGGACACGCTCCAGCCCCTCCAGGGCTCTCCTGCAGGGCCCAGAACTGGGCCCAGCCCTCGAGGGGCCTCTCAGTGCCCGGCACAGAGGGACAATCCCTGCCCTGCTCCTGCAGGACACACCATTCCTGATCCAGGCCGGGTGCCAGGGGCCTCTTGCCCACCTGGGCACCCCTGGGCTCGTGTCCAGCCGCTGTCACCAGCACCCCCAGGTCCAAACCCTGTTCCAGAAGAACCCTTGGTGACACAATCACCATCATTAAGTGGGTATCATCCCAAAAGCACCTACGCTCATTAATTCAACCCCAAAGTGTGGGCTCAAAGCTGCTGGCCACGTGTGCTACTTCCTTGCCCCGAAACTGTGGCAGTAAGAACCAACTGAAGAACTGGCCAGGCCTGGACACCTCTCCTTACACGAAGCCGCCTGGAGACAGAGGAACCAGGGAGGGAGGGAGCTGACCTGGCAGCAGCCCCTCAGCCCTCTCCCCCCATCCCAGCACTATTAGGGCTGCAATGGGATCCATGTGTACCGCCCCACATGTGCACGGCGCTTCCTGTGCTCCCAGCCCTGCCGGGGCTGGGTTGAAATGACAGCATTTTATTTATCAATCTGCTGCCAGAGGCCTGCAAAGGCTGGGCTAATTCTGGACACCTGCAAGGTCCGTGCAGGGAGCAGCCAGTTGGGAAGAAAGGCAGGAAGAGCGACAGGAAGAGAGAAGAGCAGTGCCAGCCCCGAGGACAGGAGCACTGAGAGCAAGGAGAGCTGCTCCCTACATTTGCTTTGGAGCATGTTTTTTGAGACCAGACAAAAAACCCCATTAAATTTGGGGTTTGTTGAGCTGTATGGGCACATCCCATGATGGGGGGGCTGCAGGTCACACTGCCCAGGCATGACCCAGTGACCATCTCCCAGGCTCCACAAAAACTGTGGGATCTGGCTCCTTTCTATCTTGAGCACATTAAACCAAGCACAGCCAAAAGCAAAGGTGGGGGAGGATCAAATCTGTGCTACAGCAAACCAACAGAAATGCTTTCTCCAAAGCCTGCCTGATAGATTTAATACGACTGGTTTTGGAGGCCATCTATCATGTTCTTTTGGCATGAATATAAATCCAAAAATCCCTTGATCCCAAGAAGGCACTGAGGAGACTCAGTCAAGATTTCAGAAGGGATGTGCTCCTTAACTTGGAAAGTTGGCAGATGATTTAATTTCGTTAGCAAATTTGACAGTGCCGTAGGAATTTTCCAAAATCAAAGAGCCCTTTCATAGGCTTCCCAATACTCAATCCAGTGTCTAAGAATAACATTCAGCCCTCATTAATTAATGATATCAGTCCGAATAATGTCAGATTGCCTCAGAGGCCTTGCCGGGAGGGATGAATCACACCCGGCTGGCTCCAAGACTCTCCCTCTGACAAACTCCAGTGTGTGATGACGGAAAGCTCAGCCTGGAAACCTCTCACCCACAGAGCCCCAGCAGCCCTCACCCTGTCTGAGGTGTGTGGGGCGCACTTGGAGATGCACCCCGGCTGTATCAGGAGGGCAATTATTATTTTCACCCCGGTTAAATGGTGCTGCACCTCCCGTGTACTTTGTGTGGTGTACGCAAGAAAGGACTGCAGAGGTCCCACTCATTTTTGGGATTCCCAGCAGAGTCAAGATCATACCAAATGGCAAAATATCGCTAAGAAATCTCTGTGTCTGATTCTAGCTTTTACCAAAACTACAAACTGAGATTTTTTACAAGCTTTACTCAGCTGATCCTACTCCAAAATGGGAAAAGACACACCAGCCATCCCTGTAAATGTACAATATTACTGAAGCCATGATTATGTATGAAAACATCCAGACTGCTTCCAGAGTGCTCTGTCCTAAAACTGACATAAAATTGCCTTGTTTCTATTTGCAATGTGATTGCAAATCCACAACTGGCATTTTCCATGTATCCACACTCTGCTTTCTGCCACAGCTGAAAGCAGTGACTCCTTATCAGTCATGAACGTGAGGTTTGGTAATATTTGTGTATCACCATCTTTTCACGTAAATGCTGCATTCCCGGGCCTCATGAAAGATCTCCAGGCAAGAACAACCACATTGTTTAAGGCATTCACGTAAATATTTATCCACGGACGTTCCCCCTTTCCCCTCACGATGGCCACGGCTGGCCAGGCACGAACCTCATCCCTGGTGTCCCGTGGAACACCCCGGTCCTGCCACGAGGACCAGCCCAGGGCTGAGCCCGGCTCTACCTAAACACGAGCTCAGCAGAGAGGCACATGTGGGCCTGGCTGTGGGCTCCCGGTCACAGAGGCAAAGTGTCAGGCAGACAAAGCTGGGACTTGTCTTCTTTTGTGCAGCGTTTGTTTATCCGCCGCACACGTCGTGCCCGGTAACACGAAGCCACCAGTTTCGGATTACAAATATACCATAAATGCCATAAGTGATTTATTTTTCTGCCACGCCTGGGAAAGCAAATTTGGCATTTCTGAAAAAGTCTTAACTTGACGCTGATGTATTCTGATTTCCACTGCAAATATAGATGTTTTTGTTATGCACAAGCACCGTTTTGATGTGATGGCCAAAGCTCTCAGAAGGTTTTATTCTGAGAGAGGAAGCCTTGAGAAAGACCCATCAGATTTTGGGACCCCCGCCACAAACAATTTTCAGTTCAGTAGGAATGGTCTGAGAACAACTTTAATGTGCTGTTTACTCTGAAGCATGTTGGTTCTAAAAGCCACTGACAAGTTTCGCACACAAACATTTGTGTTTGGAGGAGGCGCTGCCAAGAGAGCCTGTAAAAACCATTAAATCTAGAATTTGTTATTTCGCTAAAGCATTCTGAAAAATCACACCGAGCGACTGCATTTCGAAAAACCTGGTAAAGTTAATTTCACCTCTGAAACGTGATTTCTTTTAAAATCCCTTTTTTCCTCCATAGTCCCTGCCATAGGATCCACCCCAACATCTGGAGAGCAGAATCCAGGCTGACAGACTAATGCACATGTGGAGGAGTGTGTCTGCTCCTTTGCTGCTTCTCAGGACAGACACACTGTCTCCCTCTCCTTCTGCCTGTCCCCTCCTTTTCTTTCCCTTCTTTTTTTTCCCCCCCCTTCCTTTAATAAGACTCCACATGTCTTGCAGCTCTCTGCTGCGAATGTGACCGGGATGTGATATTGCCTTGCACCGACACACAACGTCTGGCTTAGGTGATACCAAGTTACTGCCCGGGCTTTGAATGCCTGCAAGGTTATTAACCAGCACATCTGGCTCTCTCCCTAGGAGGGTGAGTTCTGCAGTGCCCCAGGAATTTCTTTCATACACCACTTTTATTAGCTTTTCAAAAGAATACGGATTACCACTGGAAGGGAAGACTTAGGTCGTTTGCAAACATATTGGTCCCCAACCCGCTTGGCATGTTTGAAAAGCAACAATAACCAAAACTCATTATTTGACTTTCAGAAGTAATCTTCCTTCATTTTAGCACAGTCTTATTGCTCTTGGTCTGCTGTACTGAAAAAATGGCTGGTGATTTGTGATAAACAGAATTTAAAAAAACCCGAACAACATTACAGAAAGCCACAAGAATAACTTAGTTTGGAAAGAAGGCTCCTAAAACATTAATTTCTAATCCTATTTTTCCTGCAGACCTCACTCCATGATCACAGAAGGAAGAGAAATGTGTTTCGGGCTTAATCAAAAGAGAGAAGCGCACGTGCAGGTCCAGAGAGCAAATTTATCTCCTTTGCCCACACATGGAAGTTGCACAGGACGTGAAGTTTGAATGCACAAGTGATATTACTGTAATTTCCCATCTGGACATCCCCATTTCAGTAATGCCAGAGAGGCCTTTTCTGGTTTCATTTATGTCACTTCCGAAGCAGTTTAAGACAAACGGGAAAACTACGAAATAAAAAAATCCATGTGGGGTTGTTACAGAGGGAGCTCCCCAGGGCTTTTCTTCTACCTGCCCAGCAAAGTTCAACATTCCCGGCCAAAGTTCTCCTGAAAAAAACTCAGGAAGCACCTGCCCAGCTCCCTGCCTGCCTCCCAACCCACCTGGCGCTCCACCTTCCCAGGAGGAACCTCCACCACCTGCCACTGCTGAGCACGCCTCGAGTGCAGGCAAAATTCTGCATGCAGGGCTAAGCAAGTCCAGAAAAAAAGAAATAAAATTGCTGGACTTGCTAATTAATCTCCTTTGGAAGCCACGTGAGGCCAGATTTTTGGGAGCTGTTGGCACTCAGCAGCTCCCATTGTTCCAAGCGGGAGCTGTTTGGCACTCCCAGCTTTTGAAGGGCTGCTCCTTCACGTAGGTGTTTAAATGGGAGCTCTGCTCTCCACTAACCTTTCACAACTGCTTTTGGCCAGGCTGAGCCTCCAAAAATATCCCATCACAAAGAGCAGCGCAAGCACTCACAGAAAAGTCTATTTTAGAACTGAGCATAAATAGCCCATACTCCTCCAGCCAGGGAAAAGAAACAACATTCTGTGATTTCCCCAGCCAGGCAAAAAGTTCACAAACTCCAGTAAATTCATGCAATGAAAACAAAACAGAGATTCCTAATTATGCAAATGAAAACACTGAATGTTTTCAAGAATGTCACAACCTTACGTGGGGATTTCTGCCAAACAGAGCAAGAACTTAAGTCCATCAGATAAAATCCCGATTTCTTTAGAATAATACCCAAACAAAAGGGATGCCTAACTGAAACCTCTAGCCATAAATTCTAGTATCAGATATGTTACAGCCAACAGAACATAAAGATCTTCTCACCTCCTCAGGTCTGAATCTTCTGAAAAGCCCACCTTGGCAGCCTTAGACTTGGCATTATTCAGTCAGCTCCAGCCTTCAAAATAACCACGACTCATTTGGTCCACTAAGGCGCATGGAAATCCTTACAGGGTTTTTTGCTGCGCCTGCCTATAAATTGCATTGTCTTCTTAAGGCTTCCTGTCCTGCAAACAGAGGCACCAGCACAGAGATTCAACTGAGATTGTTTTCCCCCTCTTCTGCTGCTTTTATTTAACACAAAAAAAAAAAAAAAGAAGGGGGGGGAGAGAGAGAGAACTGGTAGAAGTTCCTTACAGGAGTTGAAGAGGACATCTGCAGGCAATTTAACATGAGGGTTTGTTTCTGTGTCAGCTGGCAACCCCTGGATAACTCTGTCATGTAACTTATATGCTAAAACATGATGTAGGACAACCAGTGAGATTGGGTAAATATGGCAGCACATCAGTTTTATTTGATTAAGATTTATACTTTTTCGAAGTGGGCAGCCCTGCCATAAAGTCTGAAAACAAATACAACCCT
Source organism: Dryoscopus gambensis (assembly GCA_013389985.1). Classification (NCBI taxonomy): domain Eukaryota; kingdom Metazoa; phylum Chordata; class Aves; order Passeriformes; family Malaconotidae; genus Dryoscopus; species Dryoscopus gambensis. The sequence continues at coordinate 308,492 of WEIT01039824.1, forward strand.
GGAGCTGTGAGAGTGTCCCACCCGGATCATCAAACCCACATTCTGCTGCAGCCTGGGAACAGAAAAGAGGTTTTTTCAGGTGGAGAGGGTAATTTCTCCATTCCCTCCTGATTCAGCAAGGATCCAGCTCATCCTCCTCTGCAGGTGACAGCAGCAGAACATGGAAAGGCTCAGGCACACATGAGGCTGAGCCCGCAGTTTGTGCCTCAGTTCACTGCTCACTGCCCACTCCGAAAGGCAGCTCAGGAGCACAGACCAGTACTCGAAGGGAGCTCAGGAGATAACCCAGCTCCCCAAGTTTCCCCACCCCATGTGTTTAACTTCCTCCCAGCCAGAAGAATCTGGTCAAGTGAGGAAAGCTCATCCATCCTGGTTCCACTTCTGCTCTTGCATCAGATCTTACGTATTTTGACATTTACAGCCATGCATTTGAATCGAGGCCCTGATTAGATTCAATTGGTGAAATTACCTTCCTCCCCTTCCCTCCCCCTTCCTCTTTGTGTGTGTGCACGCTTTGGTTTAGATTATTAGTAATTTAAAAATCAATCTTGCAGTTAAATGTTTAATGGCATAATTGCTCCTGTTGCCTAAATTTGTTTAGTTTGTGCTTTATTAGCATGTAATAACTGAAAGTATATTTTCCTCTGTCGGAGTTAATAACGTCTCTGCGATGGCTGATGCACTGTGAGCCGGCTGGCTGCAATTCTGGGACAGCTCTGGGGGAACTGCAAAGATTTTCTGAAGCTGTAACTTAGGAGTCAGTGGCTTCCCATAGCTGAATCCTCAGTAGGCCTCCACTTAGGTTTTAAACAATTGTTTTGTTCATTCTGAGTTCATTTTGAGGGCCTCTTACTCCAACTGCAGGGCAGGGAAGCTCTGTTGTACCAGACATGGACACGTGTGCCAGCTGTGTCACACTGGATGGGTCAGGCTGGAAGGGACCCCAGTGGGTCACTGGTGCCACCTCCCTGCCCCAGCAGGGCCATCCCAGAGCACAGGGCACAGGGCTGTGTCCAGATGGCTCTGGAATAATTCCAGGGAGGAGACTGCACAGCCTCTCTGGGCTCTGTTCAGGGCTGGGCCCTGCCCAGGGCAGAAGTTGTGCCCCCTCTGCAGGGAATTGCTGGGCTCAGGCCCTGCCCGTCCCTCTGGTGCCACTGCTGGGCCCCGGAGCAGAGCCCGGGCCCTGCCCGGAGCCCTCCCTGCAGCCAGGGACACCCAGGGCTGAGGGCCCCTCTCCCTGGGGCTCCTCTCGAGGCTGAAGAATCCATCTAAAAATGAGCTAAATACAAGTCCCCCTGTGCTTAATGTAGCTACACCAAGTCCCCGTGGAAACAGTGGAAAGAAACAGGTGCTTCCCAAGGAAAATTAACCCCTTCCTACTACAGGTGTGCCCCTCTCTTTAAAAAGGGAACCCAGATACTGCTTAAAGTAATTGAATGGTTTCGGAAGGAAAGGACCTTGAAGACCATCCAGTTCCAACCCTCTCTGCCATGGGCAGGGATACCTTCCACTATCCCAGGTTGCTCCAAGCCCCATCCAACCTGGCCTTGAATATTTCCAAGAATGGGGCAGCCACAGCTTCTCTGGGCACCCTGTGCCAGGATTTCTCCCATGTTATTCACAGCCTGGACATGCCAAGTTTCTGGGATCTTGGAAAGTCTCTCTATGTGACCAAGGCAGTGTGGATAGAAACCTGTGTCGGCCCAACTTGGAGGGCTCACAGCACACCTCAGATTTACCTCCCTCCTTCCCAGTGCTACTTTGAATTTGCAATAGCAGGTTACAGTGTCCCACCAAACATTTACTGCTGTTCAAGGAGGTGATAATGACTGCCAGCAAGTTTATCTCTTTGATCCAAGGCAATCACAGATGATATGGAATATACAACACACATGCCAAACACTCTTTTAAGCCTCAGCAGCAGAAGAAATTGATCCCTTTTGTGTCACAAAAAAAGAAAAAAAAACAAAACAAACCCCAAAACACTGGAAGAAACCGAAGCATGGGCCAAGAGATGTAGGACAGTAGGGTTAGATGGGATATTGGGCAGGAATTGTTCCCTGGCAGGGTGGGCAGGCCCTGGCACAGGGTGCCCAGAGCAGCTGGGGCTGCCCCTGGATCCCTGGCAGTGCCCAAGGCCAGGCTGGACACTGGGGCTGGGAGCAGCCTGGGGCAGTGGGAGGGGTCCCTGCCCATGGCAGGGGTGGCACTGGAGGGGCTTTAAGGTCCTTTCCAACCCAAACATTCTCAGATTTTATATCTTACAGTAAAGCTCACCCACATTAGCTGAATATAAACATGCTGTAAAGCTGGAGGGCAACATTTGGGGTTTACAGGTTATTAGGCAGCAAGAAGCTGAATTTCTGAGCAGGACCTGGTAGTGAAGAAAGCACTGCAGAGCCTCTTGGGAACAGAGCTTACTGGCCAGACAGACACGGGATTTCAGGGGCACAGCAGTCACCCTTTCTGCTCTTCTAGGTAAGGACAAGATACATTTTGTTCATAAATAAACAAAATTGCACCAGGAATACACATATTGCACAGAATCAGTTTCTAATTAAACATGTACAGAAATACCCAAATATTGGCTACTGACTTGAGCCAAGGAAGATTTTCCACAACAAGAATTTGAACTGTCTTGGGAAAGAACACTAAGAGTCTGAAAATATCCTACAGAACAACAGGGAAAAGACTTATGCCAAATGATAAAACAGCAAGTTGGTCAAAGGTATCTAATCAAATGCCCATAACTGTTTATGAGGTAATGTCTGTATTACCAATGTAAAGAAGGGGATAAAACAACACATCAGCAAAAGATATTGCACCCCAAAGTCAACTTTGGGACACCAGCAGGATTGGTGAAATAATCCAAAAGGGTCTTGAGGAGATAAGAACATGGGTCGGAAATAACGGAGTAAAATTTCAGATTTAAAGAGAACGGGGCTTAGAACAACTTGAAATATGAGATTTTCTAAAAAAGGAGGGAAGAGAGAGAGGAGGAGGAGGAGGGAGAGTGAGAGAGAGGAGAGATTCATTTTTGAACAGATGAAGCACATCACCAAGTCCAAGAGGATCATCTATCCCTGTCTGGGCTGCTGGAGCAACAGCCCCTGGAAAATGCCTGCTAGGTATTAGCAGAAGTGTAACAAAGTGGTCATTGGTGACCACATTTATGACCAAACAACCAGGACAGCTGAAAGCAGGGCTGGATGCAGAGGTGAGGGGCAAAGCTGCCTGGTCCCCACCACCCAGAGTGAACCCTGAGCAGAACTAACGTGCACAGGCTGCGGGTGCTTGAAAATCTCCCCTCAGCTCTCCCTATAAATCCCCCTCTTTGAGAAGGTGAGGAGGAGCAAAGTCAGTGTGAAATTCAGGAGTTTGAATCCATACACAGCTGATACACAAAGGTTTGTCAGCAAGGGGAGCAGGGTGGCTGAACATGAGCAAACACTTCACGATAACGAGGAGTCATCTCTCACGAAAGGCCAAAGATGACCCATTTCTTGGGATATCTGTGGCCAGATGGAGGCAAAATACAAATCCAGTGTATATTAAACAGCAAACTCTGACTTTCTCAGAGACAATCTCCACACATCTTTAGCATTTGCTCTGCAGATCTGTGCGAGGATAGGCCAGGGCAGGTGGTTTCTGTAACCACTTTCCACGGAAAAAGGACACAGCCCTTTAGAGAGCCCCAAGGCTGCTCCAGAGCCAGACTTTCTTGCACCCCTTCCCTTGAGTGGTCTCACTGAAGCCACACACAAAAACTACAGCCTTGGAGGCACTAAAGACCTTGGACACTTGGACATGTGGACTTGCTGACCCCACACGCCAGGGTGGCCAGGACCAAAGGAAGAGGGGACAAATATTTTGGCAGTGGGCTTGAGAGACGTTTACACGCTGAGATTTGGGAGCCCTCAGTCCCACTCCAGGCTCTAGAGCAGAGCAATAGGAACAGGAGGAATCTCCTTTCTCAGGGTCCCCAAAGTATAACCGGTTTTGCTCCTGTTCCAGTTTGTCTCGTCTGTCTTTCCCAACTTCTTCTCGTAGCTTCTCCCCACCCTCAGCTTCCCACCCTGGCTCTGGTTTCCATGGCCATCCATTTTGTGATTTCTACCCATCACCAGTGGAAATGTCCAGACTTTCAACCATCTGGCAGACTGCAGAAATGAGATTTAAACACATCTGACTCCATGTAACAAAGGGTTTGTGTAAAGCACATCTATCAGCCAGAGCTCTGAAAATGCATTTGGTACTCTTTAGTTTGCTCTTTCCTGCTTATGAAGAAGATAATTTTTGTTTAAAAATGGCCCCACTTAAGGAATTATCCATGCCATTAGTCCCTATAACAATAGAGATTAAAGTCTCTAGACCATCCTCTATCAAAATAACATACTCTTCTTTGAACATGTCATTAACACTGTTTTCCATCTGGTTGTGGGCAGCAATCTTGGATTTGCTCCGAATTGCTGAAAGTTCATCAATTATAGCACACAGAAGCCATTATCTCTCTTTTCCTTTAGCAAGGAGGTATTTGCTCAGGCAGACAGAAGAGGTAGAGTTCAAGAGAAAAGGAAAAAAAAATAAAAAGAAGGAAGAACTTACTCACTGGAACTCTATGGCAATCATTTGGGTACCATCCAGAATTTTAAGCTGCTGAGCAGCGAATCACAATTTCTGCCTAGGAGGGGATTCTAGGAGTTCAAATCCAGTAGTGGTTCTGGCATTATTACAGGTAGCTCATGCGTGCTGACACGGGAGGGAAATAGCACAGCAGATCTGAACTCCGCAGTGTGGGAGCTCTGAATGAGCACGAGAGGGGAGGAGTGCCACCCACATCCATGGTAAACTCTGTTTATAAACTCATCCTTGGTAAACTTTATTTTCTGAGGACACAGAGTAAGCCGTGGTGATCATTCAAACAAGATTTAGGGGCTGTGATCCAGCACAATTAGTAAGGAGCACAGTGACAGTCAAAGAGTGGTTTTACCCTGTCACTACTAAAGCTGGGGAAGAGCTTTTAAAGTTTCTCCAGAATAATGAATGAAGTCCACAGTGAGGGGTAAGAAAAGGGGACGGAGTTACAACTGTTCAGCTTCGGGGGCTGCTGATACTAAAACCTTTTTCACATCTGTCATGGAGCAGGCAGGAGTTGTCCCTGAGCAGCTGCCAGGCACCAGTTTGCAGCCCAGATAACATCCAGGAGCTTGTTCTCCTCCGTGCCCTGGGGCTAAAGGCACCTTCTCCCAGTGAGAGGCCACTGCAGGACTTCTGCCCATGGGGTCAGCACCGATTCCTCCCTGGAGGAGGGTTGGTTCATCGGTCAGCTGCTTTCAGGAGCAGTTATTCCATATTTTCTGGAAGGGATGGCAGTGTGTTATCATCTGGTGGCACCCTGTGATTGAGCAGCACTCCATGCTCCACATGGATCATGTCCTCATCCAGGCTGCAGTGGGTCTCAGTTTACTTCACGTGGGGCTTTGGGCAAAGCTCTTTGTATCCTTGGCTCGGATTTCCATGCTCTCACTCCCAGCTGAGCTGCCCAATGAGCTTTATGAGCAATGAAAGCAGTGCTTCAGCCATGCAAACAACCCACAGGGACCAGGCTTCTGGCTTAGGTGAGACCCCAAAAAGATGTGGGGGTAAAAGCCTGGCCTTATCCTCCTTATCCTGGAGGATAATAATAATTCCGTTGTCCTTCCCTTCTCGCCCCCCTGCCTGTTCAGGCAGAGACTGTACTGTGCATACAAAACTCCCAGCATAACAAAGTCTTGGATCCTATTTAGAGACTCTACAATTCCAGGAAAAATAACAGATTATATCAGACCCAGAATATGCTCCTTAACAAATATTACCAGTTCAAAAATAAAAAAAAAAAAATCAGATTTAACCATAACACAACGGTTTAGGTACATCCAGCAGCATCTCTACACAGCCACAATTCAAAACCCACCATATTCTTTGGCCAACAAAGGTGTTCTGAGATCAAGTTTTGTGATACTTCGAGTGACAATATGGGATGCTGTGCATGGAAATGTGGACGTGCCACCATAACTCAGGCAGATAACACTAAATTCAGAAGAAACAGCCATGGAGTAATTCTTTTATTTCTTCTGAGAAACCAGTTTTCGTTCATTGTAGTATCAGGAAGAGCTTCCAGATTTGATAACCCAAATTTGACAGATTCAGAGGCAACAACCTCAGTTACATCCACAGAACAAATGAGGTTGTACAGACACAGACCAGCTGAGCTCGGCTTGAAATGTTTGATGCCCTTTGAGAATTTTTTATCAAGAATGTCCTCTTTGATTAAGCTCTCTGGGGTGTAAATTGTTCCCATTCTTCACCTGCAATGAAAAACCAGGGTGTGCCATCCACAAGCTGCTGCCACGAGCTCACCCATCTCTTCTGCCATCCCACATCTCAAAATCATCACCAAAAAATAGAAAAATCAACTAAAATGTGAACAGACCAAATATTCCACCAGCCTTGATTCAATTAAAATCACACCCACTATCCCAGGATAGACACCATTCCTGATAAATACAGTAATTTTTTTTTTTTTTAACCTCCAAACCATGCCTTGGATTCTCCTCTCCCGGTGAGGCCCAAAGGAACAGCAGTAACTTGTTTTTTCTGCAAATTGGTTCCACAAAATCCCCTCACAGTGATGGCACAAGCTAACTGAAGTCAAACAAACATCTGACCTTTCTTGAAACCAGAATATAACCCTCAAAAAAATTTAAAAGGTTTATTTAGAGGTCAGTATTTACAAAGCATAAATCCCTAAAAACAAAACATGCAAATCTCAGGCAGCACGTCAGAGTTTTTATGGGACTACGGTTGTAAGAACTGGAGTTTAATGATAACAGAACAACAAAAATATCACATTAAAGCGTGTGTAAATGACAGTCTTGCCCATACAAAGCCACAATTTTATCAACATGAGGAGTCTTACTTATTTCAGTCCTCTTAAAGGCACTCCATGTGTGAAACTGCTCAAAGATCAGGGTCAGAATTCCCCATATTTAGCTGAACTGTAACTGGAAATTTGAAAACATCCATTCTTTTTCTTGTCCGCATCAAATGTTTCTTTCCTTTGCGCTTGGACAAAACACAAGGTCGTGACTCAAGTGAAATTATACATTAGGGAGCCACAGGGTCACCAGATCAATGTCAGATGCTTCATCCAAGCTGAAAAATGTAAAGCTTAATCTTTAGTATCTCTGGAATGAAGCTGCCCAAACAGAACGAGGACACACACTTTGAGGCTTTCCAAACATTCCCAAAATTGGACAGGATCTGCCTGGGTGCAGAATGGGTGATTCTGGGTAAGAATCCAGCTCTTATCATTGCCCATTCAGGAATGGAGCTCAAGAACATTGAGTTTTGTTACATTTTCCTCCTGGTAGAAGAAAAGGCTGATTTCAAAATAGCACACACAGAACTCACACAATGCACATGAAATCTCCCTTCCTGAAAAAAAGACATCTCTGAGTACTCATCTTGCTATATTCATGTATCTTTAGCATTATTTTTCCACACATGTTCAGGCAGGAAACTTACATCTTGAAATTTGTCAAATCTCAATAATCCAGACACTTCCTAGAAGGTGAATTTTCAAAGTTCCAGCTCTAAATGGATGGAGCTGTGTCTGCTAATTGCAGTATATAAAGAAAAATACACCATGGGACAGAATACAGGTAATTAAACAAAACCTTATCAAGGACGATTGCAATGAACCCAGTTTGTCTCTTCTGCATCATAACAGCAATGAGAGATCACAGAACCATGGAATCATGGAATGGTTTGGGTTGGACTGGACCTTAAAGCCCATCCAGTTCCACCCCCTGCCACGGGCAGGGACACCTCCCACTGTCCCAGGCTGCTCCCAGCCCCAGTGTCCAGCCTGGCCTTGGGCACTGCCAGGGATCCAGGGGCAGCCCCAGCTGCTCTGGGCACCCTGTGCCAGGGCTTCACCACCCACAGGGAGGAACTTCTCCCCAGTATCTTAACCCAAATTTCCTCTGTTCCAATTTGAAGCCGTTCCCCCTTGTCCTGTCACTGCAGTTCCTGGTGAATTGTCCCTCTCTGGTTCCCCTGTACCCCCTTCAGACACTGGAAGTTGCTCTGAGGTCTCCACACAACCTTCTCCTCTCCAGGCTGAAGAGCCCCAGCTCTCCCATCCTGTCTCCACAGGGCAGCTGCTCCCCCTTATCGACTTTGCGGCCTCCTCTGGACGCACCCCAACATTTCCATGTCCTTCTCATGCTGGGGGCACCAGAGCTGTGCTCAGTACAGACCACCACACCAAAAAGGCTTTCCCACATCCCCTGCACTTCATCCTGGCTTATTTTTAAGAATGTAGCCATGTCCACTTTTAAAGCCTAAATGACCCGAGCATCCATGGCAGCTTTCCAGGGAATGTGTTTAGACCACAGCAGGCCCTAATGACATAAACAGAAGGATTTGAAGTGGGGTTGGCCAGCTTTCCTACCCCAAACACAGCATTAAAATAATTGCTTTCCTCACACCCTTCTTCAATAAAACAGCCACTTTGGGGTGATGTTCTGCTGCAAACAGGCTCCTACAATTCCCTTCAGCACCACCATTACAGAGATTTTTATGCAGCTCTCTTGCTGTAATAAGATACTTTCATACCCAGCCTTGCCCTCTCCCACTAACCCCTGTGGTTACAAAAACCTTTTTCGGGCACCAGTTTTGGCAGAAAGCATGAAGCTGAGTTATTCTTTGTGTTATTTCTGCTGCTGTGGGCATTTAGACAGCATGAAGAGGTACTAAATCCCCTTCAATGTTTTGAAGTCTTCCTGGTTTTAACCCATGTTGAGGCAAAACTCCATTTTTTGTGGTGAGGAGGGCTTGTTTTTCTGCACTTTCCATAAAGGTAACTGAGGATGAGAAGGCTGTGAAAGTGCTGGGTTTGGAAAACCTGGAGAGGGAGAAGGAACGAGCTCTCCCACTACTGCAACTCATCCTTAGTAACTAAACACAACCCAAGAACAACACAGAGGGATAGAGAGAGAGAGAGAGAGAGAGAGAGAGAGAGATTCTTTCATTCACTGCATTTTAAAGAAAAAGGGAGTTGTTTAAAATAATATTTCATTTTTATTCTATGCTCCAGTTAAAAATAAGTTGTAAAGTGGAGCTTTTTCTAGGGAGAGCTGCTGACTGGTAGACGGCAGCCAGCTGAGGAGAAACTCCATGAAAGAAGTTGTTCAAAATGTAACTTCAAGGGAAAACAGAAAGGCAGTCAGAAAGAATGAAGGAGTCCGTAAAAGCCATCCATTCCAACCCCCTGCCATGGGCAGGGGCACCTTCCACTGTCCCAGGCTGCTCCCAGCCCCAGTGTCCAGCCTGGCCTTGGGCACTGCCAGGGATTCAGGGGCAGCCGCAGCTGCTCTGCGCACCCTGTGCCAGGGCCTGCCCACCCTCACAGGGAAGGATTTCTTCATGTCCAACCTAAATTTCCCCTCTAATAGTTTGAACCCATTACTATTTGTCCTTTTGCTGCCTTCTCCAGCTACCTAGAAACAGAGACCAGACAGGAGTAAGGGAATAAAGGCAGGGATTTATTTGAAAGGCCTTCAAAGGTACACCCAGGGGAGCCAGAGGCTGCTTCCAAAATGGACCCCAAGATGGACCACAAGTCATGAGTTCTTCTTCACACTTTTATAGGTTTGGTCCATTTGCATATCAGCATAAATTCACCAATTAAAACTTTAGCTTTCTTCAATTTCCCCACCTCTCTAGAGGCCCTAGCTTACACCTTTGGGCCTGGGACAGTCTGAGTGTCCTTGAATAGCAAGCTCAGAGAAGCTTTGCTGTGTCTGTCTGGCCTTCGAGAGCAGCTCACGAGCTACAAGAAGCTTCAAGGTTACACACTGGGCAATACAGGATTTGCAAAGATATAAAAGTTAAAACCTAAGGCATCACTTTCACTCCAGTTCCTGATGAAATTTGTGTGCAACACTCCAAAATTACTTGTTCTCTGCCAGAGCTACATCTGCCAGGTCTCACTGGTTCCAAGTCTTCCATAAAGAAGGATGAGAAAACCACAGCAATAATAATAATAGTAATAATAGTCATAATACAGTAAAAACAAACACTTCTTTCTGAAACGTAGCAAACCCGTGCTGGTTTAAAAGCATTTTAAACACTGCACTGAATATACATGAGCGATGCTTGTTTGGATCTGAATTTTTGCATTATGCTCATTTTCCTTCTTCAGCTGAATTTAAAGTTTGCCACTGGATATCATGGAGCAGAATCAGGGACGTATAAATCCAGTATTTTTCAAGGAGGTGTATTTTATCAAACACACCAAATATTAATGGATGACCAAGGAGGGTTAATTTTAGAAAAAGTTGTCTTTAAAATATCCACGTACTTCAGAGCAGATCACACAGGTGTCAGCAACAAAGACTGCAGGGCCGACGCAGACAATAGCATGTAAATATTGAGGAATAAAAAGCCCACGCTGGGCAGTAGCACAGTTTATAAACATTCAAGAAAAGCTGTGGTATGTGTACATATTCTTTAATTTTATGGCTCTCTAAACATCTGAGGACTCGCAATAAACAGGAAACTAACCTTGATGTGAGCTGCTGGATCTGGGACAGTCTGAATCATGTCCTTTACCAGGCCAACGTGTTTACCAGGAGCTCAGATCCCAAGGCAGCTGCATAACCAGAGAAACAAAAGTCACATCATTATACTTTAAACGTTTATTTTCAACAGAAATCTCTTTTTATAGACTGATAAGCATCCTTCCTTCCCCAGACCTCCTTGAGACTCAGCACAGCTGAAGCTCTAAGACATTTCTGTCTCCATAGAGTGTTGAGGATTTATTTCATGCAGGAGAAAACACTCAGCCCTGAAATGCTCATGGAAAAATGCTCTTTATTTGCAATGTACAGTTTTCCCAAAATAAGAACTTGCGACATTGCTCTGCCCTGCCCAGCCCCATTATTCACCCTCAGATATCAGACATTTCCACAAGCCATTCTTCCCAATTTAGAAACACACAGCAGGACTGGGACAGATCTGGAGCCGATATAAAAAAAGGACTATTCACTGAAGGTGTGCCCATTTACAAGAGCTGCAAATCTGGTCCAGACCCTCAATTAACAGCACTTCAGAGCAGGGATGTTCTGGAATCCCTTATCCATGTCCAGTAATCGAGTGCAGAGGGGCTGGGGCAGGTGGGGTCCATTTGTCTGCATGTGTAGGGGGTGGAAAACCATCAAAGCACTTTAAAATAACAACAGCATTTGAAGTAAATAATGTAGAGTACTACTTGATGCCTGGAGTAAACTGAACACCAAATAAGTGCTAATAAATTGGGATCAATAAATCAGGAAATTAGAAAATGTGGAAGAATGTAGAAATATGAACATCATTTAAAGTAATACTGTCTTTTTCTCCGTTTTCCCTTAAAGACTGGAAATTCCCATTTTTCACACAAGAGGTTTCCTTCTGCCCACGACCTTGAACTCAACTTTTAAAGCAGCAAGGCACTTATCAGGGAAACAATCCTTTTCCTCAGCATCAGCTTTTTTTATTTCATTATCTGCTCTCACATTTACACTAACTTGGAAATCAAATTGCAATTTTACCTATGGGTGTAGGAGAAATACTGCCTGACTGACGCTGAGCTGCAGCTTGCTCCAGAGTCAGTGATGTGAGGGGACCATCTATGAACTATGCAAGTTTAATTTACATAAATTGCACTAAACAGTGCAATTAAAGGTATCACCGTTCAGACATTAGTACACTTCTCCCTCACTACTCAAAACAGCCAACTTTCTCCTCTTCAAATCCTTGAAAATGAAGTAGTTCATTTGAAGGCCTATTAAAGAAATCCCTTAGCAAGCCAAATTCCCATTTTGTCCACTTTTCCCCGGCTATCTGTGGATGATCAAATGGGATACTGACATCATGGTTTTAAACGAAGATTTTTCTTCCCACAGAACTTCAAAAGCAAGAGATGCTTTTGCAGTAAAAGCAAGATTTCACCAGCAACGTTGTTCAGATTGGAGGCAGACAGAAACACCAGCAGCACTGACGTGCTTTTAGTTCCCTCCCTCCCCTCCCCAGTAAATCCATGCCTGCCACATCCTCGTCGGATTTATGGGGTTCGTATTTTAAGCTTTTGAGACATCACACACAGGATCTGGAAACGGCTAAGTTTCAATAAACTGGACAGAAAAATATTTTGAACCCAGAGTTAGATCATGTTTTCGGTGTTTTCATACTCCCAACTGCACCTCGCCTCCAGTTAAAGAAGCCCACCCAGGAAAGGGGATTTGAGCCACACTCAGATTTATTTTGGTCTCTCTAAAGCCTTTGCTCAACTTCCAGCAACACCTAGGCTTAGAAAATACGTGTTGAACTCAGAGGTAGGGACCTCCATCCCAAAAATGCCCTGTGTCATTCAAAACAGATCTGTCTCTCAGAGCTCAGGCTTGAAGCTCTCAGGGTTAAAGAGAAGTTGTTTGAGCTATTCCAAGCCACTCATTTCACATCTTTTCTCCGAAAAGATGGATCCTTCATGGAAGATAACATGATAGAGAACATTTGCAAACCAGTTGCCAACTCTGTACCACAAGGAATGGGAATCAAAGAAAAGCAACCATGGTCCAATAGAGGTTGGAAAAACGAGCTTGCAACTGTTCTGGACATTTGACTTTTCCCCTGTACTGTTGTGAACTTAAAAGAGGGGAATTCTGCTTCAAACTCAGTCTTTAGCAGTGTATTTTTCTTTCTCACCTGGATATTCAATTCTTGCTACTCTAAAGTGGGACAAGTCCTTGTCTGCAAAACATACAATTTTAATCTTTTCACCTCTGGAAATCATGGCTAAAAAAAAAAGCTGTGACAGTTTTCTTTGCTTCTTCCAAACAGAAATACAATTTTAATTATTTCAGCTCCACCTTTACGGGCTGGAATTGGAAGCTTCCAGACATCTGGTACTAACTTGCTGAAGCAGATGGTATCTATTGCCAGACTCTCCTTCACCCCCACCCCAAATTTCATGCCGGTCATGTTTGTGCTTGATGGTCTGTGACAGGGTCTGCTCGTGGCTCTAGGGTCTGCCCTGCATCCCCTAAATTAGCAGGACTTTAAGACAAGAGCCAAAACTGACACTAAAGCCTGGTTTAGGGAGATATCTCTTTTCAGGAAACTGAAACAAGGGAATTACAAAACAAACTGGAAGTTAAACACTTGCTTAAGTGCCTTCCTGATTTAGGGTTATCCTGGAGGGATATCCTGGATAAGGCTCTGAGCAGCCTGGGATAGTGGAAGGTGTCCCCGCACATGGCAGGGGGTGGAATGAGATGATCCCTTCCAACCCACACCATTCTGTGGTTCCATGACTCCATAGAAGGACATATTTAAAGTGGCCACAGAGCAGGTTTTCTTACACTTCTTGGCATCCTGAGTCAAGGCTAGCATTTATTAATCCAGCTTTAGCAGCGCAGGTTTTTGGGACTGGTTTTCATTCCCTGATGCATCTCAAGTGTCACACAGGAACAACAGCGCTAGTGAAAAGTAACAATACTTGAGACAGGAGATGCAAATTCCCCTCTTATGCTCAGGACAGATTAAAATATCAAGACAGAAAGAAATCATTGCACAAAACCAGCCACACTTGGGCATGCCAGCACTACCCCACGCAGGGGGATATAGATAAGCTCTGGAGCCTGTTGTCTTTCTGTGCACGCATTTGGGGAGTTAGGTAAAAACATCAGAGGATTGGGGAATCATGTACAGATCTAGAGCTCACCACATGTGATTGCATTGTTCTTTCTTTCCTGCAGCTGTATCAAGAGGATCAAACTTTTTAATGGACACATATATTGCCAAATTACTGAGAGGCTGAACGTCCCCTTTATACGGGGGCTGTATACAAACCTCCCTTGTGCATTTTCTCACCTTGCAGACAGGAATTTAGGTGCATTTTCAGTCACTTGGCATGCTGTGCTCACCTAAAAACCCCAGCAGATCCCTTGATGTGTTCTAAACCCTGCACCAAAGTGCTGCTTTATTAAGCATGACCAGGCAGTGAGCAAGGCTGGCAGAAAAGGGCTCCAGGCCAAACTCCAGCAACGCGACGCCCACGTGCAGCAGAGCAGGGCTGCAGCAAACAGAAACACGGCCTGTGCTGCACTTTGCCAGGAATGATCGTGGCCCAAATCCCAAATAACAGAGCCACTGAGGCTGGAAAAGCCCTGCAAGGTCATTGAGTCCCAGGTGTGCCCGATGCCCACCTTGTCCCCAGCCCAGAGCACTGAGTGCCACATCCAGGCACTCCTTGGGCACCTCCAGGGATGGGCACTCCAAACCTCCCTGGGCAGCCCCTGCCAATGCTAGACAACCCGTTTATGAAGAAATTCCCTCCTGGTGTCCAACCTGAACCTCCCCTGGAACAGCTTGAGGCCGTTCCCTCTTGTCCCGCCCCTTGTGCCCTGGGAGCAGAGCCCGACCCCGTTTTGGCTGCACCCTCCTGTCAGGGAGTCTTAGAGGCTCCCGCGAGCCTCCTTTTCTCCAGGCTAAAAGTACTTAGCTGCACGGGGACAAATAGTCAGCATACAGCCACACTTGTAGCCAATTCTGGCTAATGAAGGGCTGTTTAATCAACAGCAAACGAGGTGCCAGAATCGCTGGGCCCGGTTCCTGGTGCGTTGAAAGCAAGGACAATATTAAATGGTGATCCAAGCACAGGCTGCCTGGGAGACATGGCTCTGCCTGCAGGTTCTCTCCCAGGAATCTTGTGTCCCTGCAGCCTGAGATGTGGCTGTCAGGCAGGAAAACAGCTCTGAGTGGCACTGACAGAATAATCAAACACGAAGGGCACAAGGAAAGCCCCCCCTTTCCTGTGACAGGCCCCCAGCACTGGGACAGGCACACACACACACTGGTGTGATGAATAACCACAGTGGCACCACACCAAATTTCTACCAGCATGACTCGGGCTGTTTACCATTACTCACAGGAGGTGAATCCCTGAGCAGCTATGCAGAATATCCCAAGTCAGTGCCAGCAGGACTTCCAGACCCCCTCACACTGTCATGCAACTGGACTGGTCACATATTTTAAAAGAACTGATGTTTTTCAGCTGTTGGAAAACTTTTGAGACATCCCTTGCTGGATTGTTTTGTCAGGAAATGTCTTTTTGTGTGCCTGGGTCCCAGCAGCACTGGTCAGACTGTGCGTACCAGAGGGAAAGGCTGGGATATTCAAAGGCAGAGCACTATAAACCTGCTCTCAGTCGTGTGCAGAAACAGCATAAACTCCTGTTGCTGCAGGTTAGAGCTGCACTTCTTTGGTAGATAAATATGCTACATGAATTTCAGCCTTTCTGGACACCTAAAATAATTCCAGTTATGGTGAGAGCCCTTGTATAGCGAATTTAGGCTGAATTTAGGCTTGCTGCACGTTAGAAGCAGGCTACAGATACAAGGATCCACTAAGAGAGAACCAGAGTGCAGTTATTCCCCTGTGCTGCTGCTGCTTTCTTCATATCACAGGGCTTTACTGAAATTATTATATCGTTATTAATTTATTTAAATTAAGTCCTTTAACAGGAGTAAGAAGATAAGAAGTGAAATCCTCACTCACCGAAATAAATTGTTTGAACCAGCACAGAAATTCACCCACCCTGCTTTTGTTGATGTGGGCAAAACTCAGGGGCAGAAGATCCTTCCAAACCTGCAATTTGGGAACTGCTAAGCAAACAAAGTAACTTTCCTGCCCAGCATGGTACTGTAAGTTTATGCCTTCCCTTCCCTAATATTTCTAGGTTTAGAAGAAGGTGCTGCAGCTCCTGCTGGCACCCGGGGTCGCCAAGAAGCCGAGGGAAGCCCCAGGAGAGGCTGAGGCAGCCCCAGCCCCTCCGTGCCCTGGATTTCTGGGGTAAAATGGCTCAAAGTGCAAACCCCAGCAGTTTCCAGTGAAGAAAGGCCACAGAAGTGTTTATAATTCATATCTGTAAAGCAGATAAGTGCGAAACACCACAACTCTTCCTCTGACAGGGAGCTATGACACAGCGGAGCTGCATGACATGAGCTCAAAGCTTTTGTGTTTAACTTGTGGTTGGGTATAACCACTTCAATTTTGGGGTTTTTTTTTTTCTTCTTTCACTGTAACCTCTCAGTGTTTTAACAGCCTCAACAATAAAACCTTGAGGAAAGATCTGCACCCTCAAGAACTGCTACTGCCAAAGCTGTTCACGTGCAGTCAGTATTTGCTATTAGGGTAAGATTTGATTGCAGGTGAATACCATAAATAAAACAACAGCAAAGGACAAAAAGCCAAAACAGGAAAAAATGTGTCAAGCCAGGAGGTTTCTTCAACTTTCCATTCTCAGTGCTAACTTTTTGTACTCACCCTGACCTTGCAGGGCAGAACCCACTGGCTGTGTTATGCTCTGTCTGACGTGCTTAGCTCTTTAGGAGCAATTTAAACAGAAGCGTAACTCACTGATAATTTTTCAGTGACATCTCTTGATAGTTTGGATGGGGGATTTTTTTATAATATGGCATTATTTGTTTAAAAACATTAGTGGGAGAAATAAAAGCTGAGTGGGGCTGGTTGATCGATTGGGCTGGTCTCAATTCTGGCAGCAAAAAAAAAATTGCTGGATTTTTCACTTTCAAGAAACACCTCCAGAAGTTAATCATGGAATCATAGAATGGTTTGGGTTGGAAGGGACCCTAAAGCCCATCCCATTCCCACCCCTGCCATGGGCAGGGACACCTTCCACTATCCCAGGCTGCTCCCAGCCCCAGTGTCCAGCCTGGCCTTGGGCACTGCCAGGGATCCAGGGGCAGCCCCAGCTGCTCTGGGCACCCTGTGCCAGGGCCTGCCCACCCTCCCAGGGAACAATTCCTGCCCAAGATCCCATCTAACCCCATTCTCTGGCAGTGGGAAGCCGTTCCCTGTGTCCTGTCCCTCCATGCCCCTGTGAAAAGACCCTCTGCAGCTCTCTTGAAGATCCTTTAGGCACTGGAAAGGGCTCTAAGGTGTCCCTGGAGTCTTCCTTCTCCAGGCTGAACAGCCCCAACTGTCTCAGTGTGTCCTCATAGAAGAGGTACTAAATCTCCTTTTTCTTTCTTTTTTCTTTTTTAATTTTTTTTTTTAGAATTTTTTTTCTGGAAATAAGGAGAACTTCCCCACCCAGCCCTGCCCTGCTCTTGAAAAGCCTCCTGAGGATTTGGTTTCATGGCCATGCTGGCAACTTCTCTCCCTCACACAAGGTTAACACTCTTTCTGTCACTCAGATGAAGAATACGGCTCTAACTGGCAGCAAACCCTCTTTCTGATGGGATTCCCTTCCAGCAGCACCAGCTGGAATGCAGCAAGTCCTGGTGTTCCTGGAGACCTCAGGACAAGGCAGGAGGCAGCAGTCCCAGCTCAGGGCTGCAGGTAAGAGCTGCCCCTGCTGAAGCAGCCGTGGGTCCAAGCTGACCCTGACACCACAACTGGAATATCACCCTAAGCAGGTCAATAACTGAGGGACAAGCCACTGTGACCACCTGTTTGGGAAGCACAGATGGCCAGGGTTTGGCTGGCTCCGGACTAACAGCAGTACTCCATGTCCCTAAAGTCTGTCGGGACAAAAAAGGACACAGCAATCTGAGATCACCTCTCCGCCATCTGTGTCTGCCTGGCCCTTCTGGAGTTCATCGACACTGAACATGGATTTTCTTCTGAGTGCATTTTTCTTGGAAGGGCCAGTTCTCCTACAGAAATTCCCTCTCCTCCCCTTTGAACGCGGAGCAGCTGACGGAGAAGGCACATTTCTGTGCTACCACCCAAAAGTGTCTGTGCAGCTACTGCTTATCTCACGTTCCAGCCCATGATCTCAGGGGAGGATACGGCCCTCAATTAGCTCATTTACAGTAGGAACTTTAAACTACAGCCAAAAATATTTGGTTTTATTAGTACTCCCTATATAGTACGCCTCTGACCAATAACTTGTTTTATTTATTTTTCTGGCGAATTACCATGTTCTTATTCAAAGCCATAATGAGGATTATATATCAATGTGGAATGCGGAGCAGCCATTCCTGAAACTCCCAACTGCATATAAAAGAGTTTGGAATTCCCCAAACACTATCTCTTCAGCCCAGGCCACTTACAAATGTGGTTAACATGAATGAAGTAATATCTTCGGAAAGGAAGGAGACTTTTGAGTCACGTCTGACACATTTAACTGCACCAACCACTTTCCAGAGCTCAAGATTTTGACTGTGTGCCTTAACACCAGGCAGGGGTGTTCAATGATGATTACTCCCTGATGCTTCTCCTGTTGCAGGATACTTGGGACACACACATGGGATACCAAGGGGAGAGCAAAGGCAGGAATTCAAGACTTTGTGCCCTCCAAGTGCAAAACCACAGAGGTCACCAGCAAAGTTCTGAGACCCAGTCAAATTTGCTGCCTTTCTGTCCCATGCTTGACCTGCCCTGGCAGATTTTTGTGTTTAGTTATTCAAACTCAGCTCAAGTCCCAGCTTAGCTGAAGGTGTGCACCAGCCACAGAGCAACCATCACGTTATTCCTGACTGCAGGTTGTAATTAGGGACCTCAGTTCTCTACAGAAATACAACTTTCCAAAGAAAAACACTGCACTGTGGAAAAGCAGGATGACATCAGGAGAGATATATAGTGACAGAGAGTAGCTTCTAATTTACATTCATTCCACTGGTTAAAGCCCAAGCCTGTTTCAAACATTTTAACTGGTGCTGCACTTAAAATTACAAATGAGGAAAGATACACAAACTGTTTGAAAAAGAAATAGTAACAAATTACCTCGAGGCTGAAGCCATAAGCTAAGGAAAACTCATACCTTCTTTTGTAAGATAAAAGCAAATGAAAGTGTTTTATAAAGTGAAACAACAAGATCCAATTCAGTAATAACAAATTACATATAGAATCATGGAATCACAGAATGGCTGAGGTTGGAAGGGATCTGAAAAATCATCTGGTTCCAACCCCCTGCCATGGGCAGGGACACCTCCCACTGTCCCAGGCTGCTCCAAGCCCCAGTGTCCAGCCTGGCCTTGGGCACTGCCAGGGATCCAGGGGCAGCCCCAGCTGCTCTGGGCACCCTGTGCCAGGGCCTGCCCACCCTCCCAGGGAACAATTCCTGCCCAAGATCCCACCCAGCCCTGCCCTCTGGCACTGGGAAGCCATTCCCTGGCTCCTGGCCCTGCAGCCCTTGGGAATTGTCTCTCTCCATGGTTCCTGGGGCTCCTTCAGGCCCTGCAAGGCCACAGTGAGCTCAGCCCAGAGCTTCTCCTCTCCAGGCTGAACAATCCCAGCTCTCGCAGCCTTTCCTCCCAGCAGAGCTGCTCCAGCCCTCTGCTCATCCTGGTGCCTCCTCTGGCCTCTCTGCAGCAGCTCCACGTCCTCCCTGTGCTGGGCCCAGGGCTGGGGCAGCTCTGCAGGTGGGGTCTCATATCACCATCCCATGGTGGGTGTTACCAGCTCCTTCAACCTTCCTTGGCTTGTGGCTCTTGGACTTTAGGGCCATTTTTTTAAGAAAGATTTCTGGATTGGACAATCCAGTCATTCTGCACTCATTTCTGGTTCCTGAATTTTCCAGACCTGGCAGGTTCCTCTGTGAACCTGAAACACAGATGATGTACAGAAGATTGGACTAGATCCTCTAGCTGCCCTCTAGCTGTCAGATACCTCTGCCTCTAGTTTTAATTTTGTTCACAGAAGATCTGTTTCTAATACTCCCGTGGAAAATGGGATTACAGAATCAGGACAACTTTTGCAGCACACACTGCAATTCGTATTTTCAACCACATTTAAGCATCGAGAACAAATTGACGGCGTAGACGTAATAAGCAAACAGTAGTAATTATAAAACGTCATAAATAATTGTGTGAACACCTCATAGCTTTTTCAAGGATAACTACTTGATTAAATTTGCATAATCAGAAATCACATACACCATGCACTTTCGATAATTACTGAGTACATTAGACCTGTATATTATTTACTGCAGATTATCCAACAGTTCTGTCAAACTCAGAAGGGTTCTAAATTGCTACAGCTAAAAACAGTATCTAAAAACTGAATAATCTTCAATTCATTTTTAGGGAGATCTAAAGTGTAATGACGGCTTAGAAATACATGAGCAAGAAAAAAAAAATAGTTAACATTTTCTCTGCTTTCAATAAATTTCTTCAGTTGTCATTTTCAAGAAACGTATATGTTGCTCAGGAACAGAATGTACTGGCACTGAATCTGTTGCATGCGAGCACTCACTTTTGGGGATGCAACAAATGTTTCTGTAATCTGCCCTGGAAAGTTGTTCTTCTTTTTCTCCCCCCAGCTTTCTGGGGATGCTTCTCATTCTCATGAGGAAAATCACTGTTTTAATGAGAAATAGATATATATTTTTTTTTCTCTATGCTTATGGAGTCACTTTTGTTGGTCCAGGGGGCTGCAAAGAGCAGAGGGAGCTGCTTGTCCTGGGGGAG
This sequence comes from Dryoscopus gambensis, assembly GCA_013389985.1. Taxonomy (NCBI): domain Eukaryota; kingdom Metazoa; phylum Chordata; class Aves; order Passeriformes; family Malaconotidae; genus Dryoscopus; species Dryoscopus gambensis. The sequence continues at coordinate 329,017 of WEIT01039824.1, forward strand.
TCACCCATGAGGCAGTTCCAGTGAACGCCTTGAAATCTATCCCAAGAAAAGCCCATTTCTGGAAGTGTTCAAGGCCAGGGCCTCGGAGAAGCCTGGTCTGTATAAAGTACCCCTGCCCGTGGCAGGGGGTTGGAACAGGATGATCTTTAAGGTCCTTTCTAACCCACAGCTTTCCATGTTTCCATGATAAACTGATGTCGTTTCCCAGCCTCTGCCCGCACGCCCCAGTCACGACCTAAAAGAAAAGAAATTAAGCTGGACCTAAGGTGCTCCAGGGAGTGTGAAAAGTGAAAAAAATATGTGGAAACTCTCCCAAATAGAAGCCTGGCACAGCTAAGGACAGCTCAGTGAAACAACACTCGACTGAGGTGTCCTCCAGCACAGCTTTGTTTCCAAAGGCATTTGTGGCACCTGCTTCCCTCCTCCAGGCATGTCTGCGTGTCCCCTGCACCGGGGAAGGACCGGGAAGGTTTGTGGGATACCAGGAGGGATGGGTGAGTCCTCTGTGAAAGGGTAAACAAAACAGAAGCGCGGAAGGTCCTTCACAATCCCCCGCGGGGTTTTTCTGTTGTTTTGAAACACCCTCAGGATGGCAAAGGGGCTTCACAGGGAGCATTAACACAAACAACATGACTGGCAACACCATTTTTTTGCCTTAAAGTATTCTTAAGACCAAGTGTAAATACTTGTGGTGATCCTTCTTCAGCATATTAATAAATACAGCCAGCTTCTAGTGGAAATAATCATCTGACTACAGAACAAAACTAAACACCCTTTGAAGTTCTTCAGACCAATCCTCCTTTCTGTTACTAAATGCTTTTTTACTCCTTTTGTACGTCTTTGGCATAAAATCCTTTTTTTTTCTTTTAAATTTCTCTTTCTACTTGTGGCACTTTCAGTTCAGATGTTGGAAAGCAAAAGGGAAAAAAAACCAGAACAGCTGTATAAACACAAGGTATTCAAGAAATAAGTGACTTCCATTAAGTGTTGACCTGGACTGCAAAAACTGTTCAAATACACAGATCAGAAAGACTGGCACCTCCACTGCAGCTTGAATCTCACTTTATCAATAAAAAATGTTAATGCATTACAAAAATAGAAATATGCCACATCTTTAGCAAGAAAGTACCTTGGAAGGATATAAGTCATTTCCAATAATGCTTTGATTTGTGACCTTCACAGCTTTGTTTTCATTTTTTATTTCAAATGCATTTGAAGAATGTCTATAAATAGCTAATACTGATTGAATGCATAATTTTAGGCTCATTTTTTTCAGCATCTGGATTTTGAAGTACTTTGCTAGATGAAACATGGACCTGTCATCCGTGAAACTGTAAAGTTCAGTGTTTAGAAAAATAATATTTTAAGGATCTAAATGTATTTGCTAACAGTGAGTATAAAGCAGTAGTATTCAGTTTATAATACATTACTGAACCTGCAAAGCAAGTTTTTATGCAAAAATGCAAGTTTGACTTAGAAATCCAAAGAAACAGATTCCACATGGAAAAAAACCTCATTATTTCTATATATATGGCAAGGGAAATGTCTGTGTTCCTCCTCATACACTAAAAACAGAAGGAAGAGGAATGCATTTAGTTCACCAAACCTGCATTCACAGCAGGCAAAAAATTGCAGCAAAAGCAGCACAGAGGGTTTTGCATGTGGATAAGAGAAAAAGAAATATTAACAATTACTATATGTTTTATTTCCAGCTGAAGGAGAAAAGTAATTCCAGGGCTAAGGCAGATTTCACTCCCTCTTTTCCAGCAGAACCTGTGAAAGCCCCAGCATGAAAAGGAGATAGAGATGCAACCCCTCAGGAAGCAGTTCCCCCCAAAACAAATGGGAATAGTTATAATGTCTAAAGACACGGAATCATCACAGAATCCCAGAATGGTTTGGGTTGGAAGGACCTTAAAGCCCATCCAGTGCCACCCCTGCCATGGGTAGGGACACCTCCCACTGTCCCAGGCTGCTCCCAGCCCCAGTGTCCAACCTGGTTTTGGACACTTCCAGGAATGGAATATCCACAGCTTCTACAACTTCTCTGAGCAAGAATGATTAGAACTCTGTAAGGATAAGGCTGCAGTTTCCTTCTTGCTTAGCTTGAATTCAAAATCAGGGTTTAATGGAACAAATGCTTACGATCCAGACTCTCCATACATGTAATAGGAAGCTCGGGAATGGGATACAGGAGGGTTTTCTTAAGCAGTGGGGCCTTTTATATTTAGTTATTCTGTAATTAGTTGTTTTTATTGACATACGGCCTACAGATGGGCTGATCCACTGCTGTAGAAACAGGGCCAGAGTTTAAGATATTGCTCCATTTATTGTCGTGCCTTCCACTAGGGCTCACAAAAACACCCAACGAGCACAGGGCTCCATCCCATTGCTGTCAAAGAACAAAACTAGCACATATTTCAGCCATGCAGGACCAAAATCCAACCACTACATGGGCACACACATGTGCTTCGCCCACTTCTAGAGGGGTTCATGCCTGGAAGGAAGCAGCAATTCTTCCAGCAGGGAATTCTGATGCAGAAAATCTCTAATTCCGAGGACTGGCAGAAATAGAGGGACGTTTTAGAGGCAGGAATAATTCCAACTGTTCCTTTGGCAGGGGAAACCCTAACAATGCCTTGCCCCATGAAACTGGTGTATTCGGGATGGTATTTGAGGGCTGTGACTTTGCGTGGGCATTTTGCCACGGGAATTTAACACACTGCACCCCAAGCTGGCCATCCACCCTTTCTTTTGGTCCAGCCACAAATTGGATACCTTGTCACAACAGATCCAACCTGAAATCGTTCAGATTCTTCCAGTACTTTTATAATCAACATTTTTCCTTTGTTCTCTCCCTCCAAAGCAACAGATGCCATCTCAAATTCTCCTGCTAAAAAATTATGGGACATAGACACGTAATAATGTTGAGATTTTATGGTGGTTCTAAACCTGACTGCAGAGTCTGAGTTTAGAATAAATTTTTATGTACTTCCATGCATTTTTTTGTCTGTGTTTCAGCCCCTCTTCCCCAAGGATGCAGCTGTAAGCAAGGTCCATCAATATGTTTTTTATACTACAAATAATTCCCATTCTTTTTTCCTGTTGCCTTCACTTGGGTATTTCCCCAGCTCCCACTATACCTAGGGAGGACATTTCCCGAGTTCTCATTATTACCTAGGAACTGCTCACTTCTTTTTTTCACTTTTGATGTTGAAAACATTCTTAATTTCCAGGTCTTACTCCCATCCTTATACTCGACAAAAGCTGAAAAATGTTTCACCCAAAAATTATTCATCTTTTTTTTTATTCCAAAACCCTGTTGGCCATTTTGTGCTCACTCTGGCCAGTTCCAACACCAATCTCTAGTACTGATGGCAGCGTGAGCACATGGCTATTGTGTCAGCTGCAGAGATGCTGTCAGTGGAGGTGGCATGTCCAGTGGGACTCTGAACACCTCCTGGCCTCAGATTTCCCAAACGGTGAAGTCCACCACACCATGGAGATCTAGCAAAGGAAAACCAATCTAGAGGCAGAGGGCTGCCAAAACAAGAGTGGTGTTTGACTGTGAGCCTTTAAGCTGCTTTGTGTTTGACAGGAACTTAGAGTGTGGGCCAAGTTTTGTATCTGCTCCTGTCTTCTTCATTCACCCCTGAAGAAATGGTTTCTGCTCCTTGCCAACGTGAACTGCCCATCACGGATGTTGATAAGAGACCCCACCTGCAGAGCTGCCCCAGCCCTGGGGCCCGGCACAGGGAGGACGTGGAGCTGCTGCAGAGAGGCCAGAGGAGGCACCAGGATGAGCAGAGGGCTGGAGCAGCTCTGCTGGGAGGAAAGGCTGCGAGAGCTGGGATTGTTCAGCCTGGAGAGGAGAAGCTCTGGGCTGAGCTCACTGTGGCCTTGCAGGGCCTGAAGGAGCTGAGAAGAAAGATGGAAAGAGTATTTCCAAGGGCTGGAGTGACAGGACAAGGGGGAACAGCTTCAAACTGGAAGAAATGCAGGGTGGGCAGGCCCTGGCACAGGGTGCCCAGAGCAGCTGTGGCTCTCTGGGTCCCTGGAAGTGTCCAAGGCCAGGTTGGATGGGAGCAGCCTGGGATAGTGGAAGGTGTCCCTGCCAGTGGCAGGGGGTAGGAATGAGATGATCTTTAAGATCCTTTTCAACCCAAACCATTCCATGGTTCTATGATGATTCTAGGAATTACACGACTGCTCTGGCCACCTGTTAGAGCTGTGGCCACCCTTGGAGCCATCTGGGTTTTATTCTTATTCCTAGTCACAGTTTCCACTGCTGCAAGTTAAATTGCAACCCTTTGGACTTTTGCTGTGCTCCTCTGAGAGAAGTATAGCTCTGTCTTCTCTGCACCTTCCCATTACATAGCCAAAGATTACAAGAGTAATTTTTTTGTCTGTTCTGCAAACTTTGGAGAACATTCATGCTTTTGACCTCTTTTCTCAGTGCTGCACTGGCTACTACCTGACTGTTGTAGCAATTCGGCACAGCTAAAAAAGAGATTTAATGTCCATCTCTGTGGGTACATCTGTGCATGTGTGTACAGTTACAAGTGAAGGCATTATTTCAAGAGCACGTGAACCCTTAAAATAGGGAATTAGGCTATGTTCCATTTCTGAGGGCCAAACAGGCATTGTAGGTACCTTGTACTGACTACATGTTAAAATGTCTTTTTGCCATCTACCAGTACCTTTAAAAAAATTGGCACGGGGCCATGGTGACCTCATCAATTCTTCAAACCACTGACTTGACATGTCAGAACCAATGTATGATCACAGCTTTAGCAGGATTCAAAGCCCTGGTGCCGCTCTAAAATTTCCTTTTAAGTTCTCTGAAGTTATTAACCATTAGAAAAACTCAGGTATGTCAGTATTAAAGACCTTTTATTAGGCATGTTAGCATGTAGATTAAGATTTATGTTCTCTGTAACATCAGTTTTGCTGTTCCTTACAAATGTATCCCTAAAAGAAGAGAAGGAATAAAGCAAGCTGCAAGTTCAAAGAATTTAACTGAGTGATGCAAAATACTTCCTTTAAATGCAGATCCAATTTCTTCCACTTTTTTATGTTCCAGGTGTGTGTAAATGTCAATACCCAATCTCTAACAGCAGTGACTCTGCCTTTTCAGTAGAAATAAAAAAGTAAATTACTGTCCTCACCACCCCAAGCTTTGAATTATCTTTGTGCAACCTGCTAATGAAATACAGTTGGGATCATAAAAACAAATCACCATTGTCACTTCCACTCTGATGTCTGCAGTTGCAATGTGGCATAATTCTTAACAAAGCAACTTGGAAGTTGACTTTTAGAGTGTTTTCAGGATGGGTTGTGTATAATTCATGCGCTTCATCTTCAAGCAACTCACACCTCACAGAACTCCTTGAGCAGGTAACTGACTCTGCCTCAGATACTAAAGATCCTCCATTAATTCCATTTCGCCTGAAGCTGCTCCCAACATCCTTTTCCCCCTCTCCTCGCAGAAAGGAAGGAGGACACGAGCTGGTGTTTCCTGAAGTGCACAAAGCACAACGATTTGACAATCTTCATCCCCACTTCTGAGGCCTGTAGGGCAGCTGGGGACCCACAAAAATCCCCCCTCAGGGAGACCATGTTCACCATCGGCGCAAAAATAACATGCTCCAAATATCCTCCCTTTTCCAGTGGCTACAGAGGGAGTTTAATGGAGACAAAACACCCTTCACAGCAGTTCTGCTGAGCTGGGAGTAAGCAGGGCATGTAGTCAGGGGGTAAGGAACAATTAGGCCTCGTTTATATTTGTGAAACAATTAGTCATTAATTAGCCTGGTTTCACATTTGGAAAAGGGGAATAGCTTTAATTAGAGTGGAATTACATCCCTCTGACAGACTTCAGAGGGAACTCTAATGGCAGGATGCAAACCATAAAGTCTGCCAGGCTTTTACAGCATTTAATGGCTTATGGAGCATATTGGAAGTATACAGTCCTTCCAGGGTGTATAACAACCATCTCCCACAAAACCCCACGTCCCTGCCAGGATCACAGCTACTAAACGAGGGGAGAAAAAGAATTTTAAAACAGTAACCAAATCCCCAGCTTGGATCAAGCATCTTCAGAGATGCATTTGGGCAGCTTCCCTCCCTAACCTAGAAACTTCTTCTCTCCCCGTGGAATTCTTGCCACGGAATATAAAGAAAAAAATGAAGTAGCATTTAAGGAGATAAACATTTCATGTATAGCTGCAAAGTACACTTTTCTCCTATCCAGTCATGATGTTAACTAGAGGAAGAGTCTGCACATGAACTTTCAGACCTAAATAAGTAAAATTAATTTAATTCATGCCGTCTGTTCGTCACACTGGGGCAGAAAATGGGCACTGGCCTCAACATAAAAGTTTCTTGGGAGCTGCAATTGTTCTGTGGCTTAGTTTGCATTGCCATAGCTTAAAACCCCTTCTACAGGGATAAACAGCAAATCTTCCATTGCAAGCTGTGGGATGACTCCTGTAGAGTCCAATAAATTCTTTCTGGAGTCTGGCTTTGAGGCAGGACAATCCAACCAAAGATATTTACCTAAAAAAATACAAGCACGCTCCCATCCTCTGAAATCAAAATGAGCAAGATGGAAGCAGATCATGTTAAAATCCTACCAGGGACTAGTACGGATGAATCCTACTTCCGAAGTATTTCCACCGTAGAGCTACAGACTTTTCCACCCTATGACTAAAGGTTTTATTAAAAAAAACCCCAAAACTACTACTCTTAAAGCACAACTGTGGACACCCGCAGTGTCTGTGAAACAAATGAAATGGATTTAAGAATAATAATTTGGGTTTAGGAGCAAGAACTCGTTTCAAAGAATTTCCTACGCTTGTAAATACTCCCCCTTCTCATCTCAACTATGAAAAAATGGGACACTTGTGGTGACTGAGTGTCAAAGTATTCAGCACTACAGGTTTAAAGCAAGACCTTGGGTACCATAATGTTGTTGGAAACCACCACAGGTGATGCCCCACCAGCCAAAAAGCTCTTCCTGCACTCACTCATAAAAATTAACAGGTAAACAGTGCACGAGCCATGCATGGATGTTATTTTCCACAATCACTGAGAAAAAAATATCACTCTGGGAGTAATTTCATAGCCAGATTCCCTGCTCATCTGACATTCCCTCAAGACACAGGCTGCCTCTAACACAAAGGCAAATAAAAGAAAAAAGCATAATACGTATGAGGGAATGCACAGGCAAGGACACAGTTTGTTTGCTAGGTGTTGCTTTCCTCAGGAAAGAAGAAGAGATAATGGCAAAGGAAAAGCAGAATACAACACTGCCTGTTACGTCAGAAGGTCAAGGAGGGTAAGTAATACCCTGCTTTGTGCCAGTCTTCACTTTACTGCCCCCTTGGGAATAAAGAAACAGCAGCACACACAGTGTGGGATGCCCAGCTTGTCCAAAGGTTATTATGCCCACTATGGTCTTTTAAACCCTCTCTCATCTTGGAATATTTTATGGCAAGCCCAGATTAGTTTATCATCTTAACCCGAAATATTTTCTCATCAGACGTTTTGATATGGTCATTGCCATTTTCCCCTACTTTATCACCGTCACCTGCATGTCTTGATGTACCACCTTTGTTTGCTTGTGGAAAACGAAACCACAGTGTATCATTTTGCTGAGAATACTCTATTACAGTCGTTCAATTATTGAGAATGTTCTTAATTCTCTCTATTTTTAATTATTGTTGCAGGACATTAGAGAGGCATTCTGTAATCAGCTTTAGTTTCCAAGAAAACAGTATCTACCAGTTATTCCACTCCAGTAGTGGTGAGAGAGCAAGGAAAGACAAAGATAATATCAGTATTACGCTGATTTTTTCAAGGTCAGGTTGGATGAGGCTCTGAGCAACCTGGTCTAGTGGAAGGTGTCCCTGGCCTTGGCAGGGGGGTGGAACTGGATGATCTTTAAGGTCCTTCCAAACCAAACCTTTCCATGATTCCATGATTTACCAGCATGGCAGAGGCTCCACGAGGCACTGTCTGGAGCTGGCTCCCTTGTACGCTGAGGTCTTGCATTGCCGAGATCTGTCTGGACAATTTCTCCATGGTACAAACCCAGAACGTTGTCACAAAGTCCAGACAAATTTATGTTGGGAGAGCGAATTTCCTCCCTTGAAATTCCTCTCCTCACATTTCCCTCTGCCCAAGACTTTATCTCTTCTGCTCGTCTTGGGGAAGCCACAGGAATGAAAAAAAAAGGGAGGCTTTGTCAGGAGCAGGACTGGACTGTTAATCAGGAAAATAAATGCACCTATAAAACTCATATAACCTCGCAGAATATGAATTAAAATTGGCCTGGTGGTGACAGTTTAATTCTAACCGCTCTCTGCCAAAGTTTTGCTCTGGGTATGAATACACAGGTTGTCCAAAAGAGCAGCAAATGCCCCTTCTTTCCTAATGCTGAGACACTTCTTTCAATGCACATAGTTCAAGATAAATCAGATGTTAAAGGAGATATTTATGATCTCCAGGACTCAATAAACTGCATTTACACTTACAGTACCTTGGCTCTTTCGGGGCTGAAAAGACCATAATGCCTCAAGTATAGTTGTATAAATAAATGAATATATGAAATTTAGTAACAGGAACTCTTCTGACTCATAGGAGTATTTGGAAAAATCCCCGCTAATCTATTAATAATAAAGAATCTGTAATGCTAAAATTGCAAACCCCAGCACGTCCCCTGTTCTTAGCATACCAGAGAGACTTTTTTCTGGTAACAGTAGCATATTCAAGACAGCACAGGCTTGACACAAGCCTTGTTCAAATTCTGAAGCCCGATACCTGGAATTAAGAGCATTCCCATGCAAGATATTGGATATTCAGCAAAATTCTCAGCCTGGTGTAAAAAGCAAATATTTTTAAAAGAGATAAGTACGAAACTGCCTGGTGCAATCAGTCAGTGCAGAACTCCCAGCGTTACTGGGACGGGTATCAAATTGTGTTCATTTCTTCCATGTCTTTCATAAGGAGGGTCATTCTTAGATCCTTCATAACAAGGACACGGAACTGTTGGAGCACGTCCCAAGGAGGCCATGAGGTTGATAAGAGAGATAGAGCACCTTCCCCATGGAGACAGGATGGGAGAGCTGGGGCTCTTCAGCCTGGAGAGGAGAAGGTTGTGTGGAGACCTCAGAGCAACTTCCAGAGCCTGAAGGGGCTACAGGGAAACCAGAGAGGGACAATTCATCAGGAACTGCAGTGACAGGACAAGGGGGAATGGGTTCCAACTGAAATAGGGGAAATGTAGGTTAGATATGTGGAAAAAATTGTTCCTTGTGAGGGTGGGCAGGCCCTGGCACAGGGTGCCCAGAGCAGCTGGGGCTGCCCCTGGATCCTTGGCAGTGCCCAAGGCCAAGCTGGACACTGGGGCTGGGAGCAGCCTGGGACAGTGGAAGGTGTCCCTGCCCATGGCAGGGGTGGCACTGGATGGGCTTTAAGGTCCTGTCCAACCCAAACCATTCAATGATCCTACAGTTCTTGCTGCATCTAAATTAGAAATTCAGAGTACAACAAACATTCATTAAAGTCACTTGGATTACATTTCAAGGCTTCTTTTATAGGCACTGTCTTTGGGGATCTGAAATTTTGATTATGCAGCACAATTCCACTGATTCCTAAAGTCAACTACATCCAAGTAACTCAGCAGCACTTCACAGAGCTCTGTATCCCAAAAGGCCCTGCCTGTCACTCCTGCACTTAACTTGTACAAAAAACAGAGATTATTTCCTACTTTCTGCCTGTTCCCCATCCTGAGCACTGATGTGACCATTCTTCCTATCTCCAGGTTCCTAAACTGGACAAATAATACAACTGAAAGCATGCATACAATATTTCATCAACCATTAAAGGCACAGTGCTGTGACTGGGAGGCCTGAATTCCTTTCTTCTATTCTTTGTTAGTCTTTGTGTGTGCCTTGTTTTTTATACAGTGCTTCAGGCACCACTCAGCAAATGATAATCTCCCCACACTGAGCCACAGTACCGTAAACACAGCGAGGTGGAGAAGATCCCTTTAGCAAGGAGACCACGATGGTTCCTTTTTTAGCCTTATTCTTCAACGAATGAGACTTGAGATATCATGTTGTGTGCGCAAAGGAGCATTCTTTGACCTTTTCTTCCATCAGCTTAGGAATCGTTGCCTGTTTTTTCCCAAATTTAACAGGGTTTAATAGACTTGAAAATACTACATTCCATCAAGACTGAGGGGAGCAAACAGCTGGGTGAAGCAAGGGAACAGAGCTGGTGCCCTACTGAGGGGAAAGTTAAAAAAAGCAGCACATCAAAGAATCTACAGAGGACAGCATCGCTGAACGGGGCTGACTCCTTTTGCAGATCCAAACTATGGGTTGGGATCACTAGAAAACATGGATTTGCCCATCTGAACAAAACCCTTCTGTGCCCACAGTCCTGCCCATCAGCGAGGACGGACACTTCCTAAGTGACAAATTCCTGTCATCCATCCACCACCACGTGCTGGGGCTGTCACCAGCAGGTTCAGCTGAAGCTTACCTGGGCAAGGCAAGGACATCAGCAGGACAAGAGGAAATGGCCTCAAGTTGTGCCAGGGAAGGTTTAGATCGGCTATTAGGAAATACAATTCTTCACTGAAAAGGTGGTCAGGCATGGGGACAGGATGGTGGAAGCTCCATGCCTGGAAGTGTTCAGCAAGGTGTGTGGATGTGGCACTTGGGGACGTGGTGGTGCTGGGTGAGCAGCTGGACTTAATCTTAGAGGTCTTCTCCAGCCTTAATGATCCTATCATTTGAAGGTTGATGGATCAACAAAGCCGGATCTCTGTGTTACTGATCCAGTCTCTGTGTTACTTTAGTCTGAGATTATATTAATGGCTTCAAACTGACAGAGAATAGGTTTAGATTGGATATTACGAAGAAATTCTTCCCTGTGAGGATGAGGAGGCCTTGGCACAGGTTGCCCAGAGAATTTGTGGACTTCTCATCCCTGGCAGTGTCCAAGACCAGGTTGGACAGGGCTTGTAGAAACCTGGGACAGTGGGAGGTGTCCCTGCCCATGGCAGGGGTGGCACTGGATGGGCTTTAAGGTCCTTCCAACCCAACCCATTCCATGATTCCATGAGAAGCAGCGTTTGCTCCTTCCATGTGATGTCTCTTAGCAGCACTTTTCCCTTTTGCAAACACCTGTAAGATTGCACACACCCAGTATCTTGGATTAATCTTCCTGCCACTGTACTGTGGGCATGGAAAAGTCCCTTCCCGACTGTCACACACCTTCCTGGTTCGACACTGAGCTGCTAAAACATCACCAATTTATCCAGGCAGGAAATACAGACAGTGCTTTGTGGAGGTACAAGACTGTGCCTCCACAGTATCCAAATCTGTGATTTGGCCAGGAATTTTGCCATGTTAACAACAACAAATCTAGCAAAGAAACAAAAATTATTGTAAATTTCTCACAGGCTTCAGTGTTCCTCACAGATTCTTGAATCTCCTTCAAGAATATTCGAACACAAATATCCCTTTGTCCAGAGACCAAGGCACTTACACCTTATTCATGCAATAAACCCACTTTTTGTGACAAATTTATCTACTAGTTGACCTCAGTAAATCTTAGGAAGAAAAATACCAAGTGAAGAGGTCATTTATACTCAGAGTAAAATAGGAATTTTTAGTAAGACTGTATTTAAAATAAATGCTGTTCCATAAGAATATGATTAGCAGAAGTTGCCCTCAAGAAAATCATCACTGCAGCTAAATAATATATTTGTATTTGAACAAGAATGAAAGAATATTCAGATTACCTGATAACATTTTCAGCTTACACAGAAGTGTATTAGCTCTATTAACACAGTGCTTTTAAACAGAATTACATAAAAACTAATTCTAAACTATTAATGTTTTAGTGGTGAAGTCAGAATAACATTGTTCCTTATCCACAGCATAACAGGCTTTTCTCTCACAAACATTTTGACAGAAGAATAAATTGCAGATGTCTATTTTTCAACCCAAAAATGTCCCAAAAAACCAAAAAACCCAACCCAACAAAAAAACCTCCAACATTTGAGCTACTAAAAGGTAGAAAATAGCCACAGAGAATTATGACCAAATGCCAGATATTAAAAAGTTCTCCACATGTGGCACAGAAAGAAACAGCCAATTCACTCCATTTGTCTGCTTAACAGGTTGAGCCTCTCTCCAACTGGTAGCAATCAGGCAGGACACTAGAGCGGGCAGGAAATCTAAAATTAGGTTTTACTACCTATAATGGAGGATTTATGGGATAATTTAATTGGCAGTCTTGGGACTGAAACCCATGGTGGGGGAACAAAAACATCTTTCTGGATATACTCCCTGAACCCTTCCTGTAGTGGGCTGAACAATAAAAGTACTGGGGAAATAACCTAGAGATGTAATATCCCCTTCCTAGTGCAAAGTAAGTGGTGCATGGCAATGTTTGTGGGTGTGTGGGGGTTCAGCAGAGGCAGAAGGCAGTCATGCACGGATGCAAACTGATTTTTCTTCTTTTTAGGAGACCTGAATTGCTTCTTGTAGCAAGATTTGCCTGTAAGGGCACGAGGGATGATAACGAGCCCCAGATAAATGGCAGGCTGGAAGTCAAGGCTGTAAGGGAATGAAAGCACAGCCCCAGCATTTTATTGCCTGTGGCAGATTGAGCCCAGCCCTGTCCTGCCACCCTGGGACAGCCATCCCCAAGACCTGCTGAGCCACCTGGGCTTCCCTGTGGCCCTTCTGTGCCGACACAAACCCTTCAAAGCCAAACCTCAGGGATGTCAGAAGCACTTTCTTGCTTTTCTCTGCTCACCAGAGAGCTTTGAAAGGGTTAACACCCATTCTGTGCCAGCTGAAACGCTGTGCAGGTAACAGGATCCGCTGCTCCATCCTCAGGGGTGTTCCACCCGTGTCAGCGCTCGCTACCTATGCCTTTTCCTGGCTTATTGCATTCATTAGATGGGCTTGGGGGCTTCAGAGAGAGGAGCAAGGACGCGTCCCACTGTCCCATAAGGAGGGGGATGTGCTCCCAGGTGCTGCTGGCAGGTCAGTCCCAGTCATTTCACCGTAAAGTCCTCAAAAAGCCATGGATCCCCAACTCCACAGCTCCCTGGGATGCAGGGAACAGACTGACATCAGTGTGAGGGAGCAACAGCCCTACCAGCCCCTTACAGAGCCCATCTCTTAACTCTGCAGTGCCACCACCAAATCCGCTCACAAATTCACAATCCCCTGCTGAGATTCCTTTTTTAGTTTGTTTTTCCCGTTTCTCAAATCCAACCGTTTAAGCATGGCTGTCACTCAGCTCTACTCCCAACTCCTAGAGCCAAGGCCTACCCATTCCAAAGTCTTCCTGTAATGGGATCTCCACTGCAGACCTTTATGAAGACATTATGTTATTTGTGAAACGCCTTCATCTTTAAAACACATGCACAGTCATCTTCTATTCCGTGGTGACAAGTTTGGAGAGGATGACAGAGGAATAAGTTTGGTGTTATTACCTCTGGCTTACCACTGGCAGTGCCAAAAGGAAATGTAAACAATCAAGTCAGTATAACAATCCTTGATTATTATTCTTAGAACAGCCCTGACATCAAGTTATAAGCCATCATAAATTAAAAAATGCATTCCCCTTTATTTCAGAAAGCAACACGCAGGAAAAGGCTGAAAAAATTTCAAGGCTGCCTCAAAAACTCCTCTCTCAGCACATTTCAGACTTGATTGGTGTGACATGAAAAAGTCCCAGAAACAAGGGAAAATTAACTCATTTCAAAAATCACCTTTTGGAAGAGCTCTGCTGATAGCCACTAAGTCTACAGTGAAATCAGTCAGGCAATCTGGAGACCAACCCACTGAGAAGGCTACAACAACTCCAAAAAAAAGGTGTTTAAGTAAATCCAAGTGTGGCAGTTTCAAGATTGGGCTCAGGTTTTTTCCCTTCTCCCACTTTTTGAACTCTAACATCAATCATCCTTCATTTCTGGCTTCTTATACTGTTCCCCTAATCTTTTATTCTGCTAATGTGAACAAGAAAAGTCCCATTGCCATCAACAGGGAAAAGTTTTTAAGTTTTTGTAGTTTTTAAGCCACACCTGCTCCTCCACTAAAAGGACCACCACACTCCCTGACAAAGACATACAAGTCATTGCTATCTCTAGGATGCTGTTGAAATGTCAAATCAAGATCTTTCCACGATCCTGAAAAGTGTCCTTTCTGATACATCAATTTACTTTCTATTTCAAATTATATTTGACCTTTACTTTATATTTGAAATGTTTCTTCCACAAACTTCCCTTTTATTTTCCCCTGGCTTACATTTTCTTCCTTTGGGGATAACATAATTACATTGACATAAAGAAGAAAACCTTTGTGTCTTAAAATATTGCCTCTCTGTTGCCTGAACTTAAAATATGTGAAAAGTTTATAGACCTTGACAGATTCAGGGTGTGGTACAACACACTCTCCTTCATGCAACGCAGCCTCCATCTGCGAGTAAGTTGCCTTTTCATGGAAATACTATTCAGAGAGCATTTCCATAAAAATTCACCCTGGCACGGCTCTGTTTCTCTTGTCATTCGCCCAGCTGTGTTCCTGCCTCGATTGAGTTCTCCTTCTGAATAAGGCACAACAGTCATTTTCATGGGGGGAGCCGGGGGAACTTTCCATCTTTACGTAAGAGCAAGCCCTGTGGTCGGTGCAGCAGGGCTGCAGGAAGCATCAGTGAAACCCAGGGCAGCAGGATTTACAACCAGAGATAGTCTGAAAACGCATTTCAACCTCCTCCTGCCCTTGTTTCTAGTTCCTTACTAACGATGAGGAATGCAGCACGCCGAGTCCCAAACCTTGCTTTCCCGGGAGGAAACACCTCGGTGCTTTCAAGTTTCTTGGAGGTTTTCTTGGGAGTTGGAACAAGGCGATCTTTAAGGTCCTTTCCAACCCAACTCGTTCATTCTGTGATTGTCAAAGTCCTGGCTGAGGGTCAACACAAAGCCCCGCACACAGAGCAGGAGACAGGCCCCAGAGGAAGAAGAGGCGCAGAAGAAGGAGAAGGAGCCACGCTTAAAGAAAAGATCACCTGGTGCAGATGGATGAGTTAAAGAAGGTTACGCCACTGCTGCTGCCACTGCTCCTCAGCCACCCAGTCCCAGCAGTGCCCTGAGGCACCGAGTGCCTCCCAGACCCAGCACCTTTTATCTCCTCCACCAGCAAGCCAAGCTGGGACTGAAATTTCACCATTTCCCAAAAAACCTCCCTACTCCTGCAACAGGAAACAGCAAGGTCACTGCAGGAAGGACCCCAGGATGGCTTCAAGTACCCGCTGAGCCCTGGGCCACTGCCTGGAAAATGCAAATTCAGCTTTCCCCATGCAGATGGGGATCCCAAAGGCAGCCTGGAAGGCAGAGGCTGGTCCTGCACTGCTCCCAGCAGGGGGATGAGCCAGTGCCCCACCATGGCACCAAGGCAAGGACACCCCATGCTGGGGCTCACACACCACCACACTCTCCTGGCTTCAAAAGGCATTTCGAGCATGCTTCCCAAACACAAATACTAAATTATTATTTGAAAATACGGGGTTTGTATTTTTCCTGAAGCGTTTGCCCTGCACTGAGGCTGAAAATGGACAGTCTGCGGTCTCTTTTACGAAGCTGTTTTTATCCTCTCGGAACCAAAGTGGTAAACCACTAATGGCATGAGCATTTTTCTCATTATCAGTTACAATGTTAATGACTCTTATTTAAGCAAGCAGTATTTTAAAACCTTTCAGCCTTGCTTGTTCACTTATTAGACCTCAGACTGTTTATTGTGTCTTCTCTCAAGAAAGTTCTTTTATGATGTTGAAGGGAGGAGGCCATTTCAAGACCAGGCAGCAATTTGCATCAGTAAACACTTTAAGGAACATGTTGCTCCAGTGTCTTAAAACTGGCTCATTTTCAAAATCCCTTGCCTGAAGGATCAGTGCACTCTGGTGCTCAGGTCTAACTGTAAATAGCTAAATGTTCAAATAAAACTGGGGTCCAGCTGCTGAAGCAAAGGCAGGTTTTAACCCCAGTGTTAGCATCAAACTCTGCCTTGCAATCTTGTGCAAAATACTCAAGACCACTCATAGAAAACATTGACAGAAACAAAGTGTTTCAAATTTGTTTTCCTAAACGCTCCATCTCCAGGACCCCAGAGCCTCCCACCCAGAGGAACACAGGCCATAGAGGTTATTTTGAAACAAGGAGCATTAGGGACTTTTGTTGGCTTCCCTGGTTTTTTTAAGCCCCATCCCAGTGGTGACATGGAGAAAAACAGAGGCATCATCACAGCTACCTAAGGGTACTCATGGAGAAGTATCCAGGGTTGGAATGGGAATGGGCAAGTTTAGGAAGGGTAGAAAGCCAAGCACAAAGGCTCTGGCAGCCGGAAAATCAGAGCACATTCATAAAACAACAGCCCAACATTTTGAAAAGAATCAAACAAAGTGGTTGCCAAAGGGTTGCTGTCATCTCCAGGAAAAGCAAGCATGCCACAGATATTTCCTGTGCACGCTGATCCTGGGGGAACAGTAAAAGTGGGTTATTACACAGACCTACTCTCAGTGTTCTCACTTTCATAATACACACGAGTGTTTCCTCACTGCATCCATTCTTGCTCGAAGCCATTGGTGGGCAGCATACCTAACTCAGCTTTTGTTTAAGTTCTTATGTTCTTCCCAGGTAATTGGCCCTACGGGACTTTAATCTAAATGGAGTGTGTCTTTGTAGGGACCTCGCAGAGGTATTTCTAATGTTTAATGGTCTCCTGAATTACTACTTTCCTCCCACTGTGAAGGAAATGGGCTCACCGCCGTCCGCTTCCCCGTAGCATTCATTACCGCTGGAAACACGGATGTGGAAACAGCATCCCTCAGCCCATCCCATGCAGCAAAAGCACATGGAAGAAGAGGCAAATATTCATCCTCATTGACAGAAAAAGACCTGCTCCACGTGGATGTGACCAAGCAAAGGCTCCCTTCATGTGCAGTTACTCAGGATCCACCCATCTGGGCTCACACCAGGAGGGTGAGGGAACTGGATCCCAGCACAGCTCCCTGGCTCAGGGGGACACGGGCACGTACCTGGCAGGGGTGTGGGGATGGGGAACCAGCTCTGTGGGGTTATTTGTTGCCTTCCTTGTGCAGCCCCTTCTCAGACCACGTCCTAATGTCTTCCAGACCCCCAGCAGCCCTCACACCACATGCGGAGTGCCAGCACTGTGGAGTAACTGGTTAATGAGTTATTCTCACTGCCTGCTCCCCTTAGGAGCTGGTACACATCCCAGTGCCTGCCAGCAGCACAGTGGAGAACCAGCTCTCAACTGCTGTCAATACCTAATTTAAAACCCTTGTAATTACAGCACTACAATAGTAATATTTAGTTCACCTAGAAGCCAAGTGCCTCATTCATTCCCTCTGCCCCAGCCTGGATCAGGAATGGTGTGTCCAGCAGGAGCAGGGCAGGGATTGTCCCTCTGTGCCGGGCACTGAGAGGCCCCTCGAGGGCTGGGCCCAGTTCTGGGCCCTGCAGGAGAGCCCTGGAGGGGCTGGAGCGTGTCCAGGGCAGGGAACGGAGCTGGGAAGGGGCTGGAGCCCCAGGAGCGGCTGAGGGAGCTGGGAAAGGGGCTCAGCCTGGAGCAGAGGAGGCTCAGGGGGGCCCTTGTGGCTCTGCACAAGTCCCTGACAGGAGGGGGCAGCCGGGGGGGTCGGGCTCTGCTCAAAGGGAACAGGGACAGGAGGAGAGGGAACGGCCTCAGGCTGGGCCAGGGGAGGCTCGGGTTGGACACCAGGAGCAATTTCCTCCTGGAAAGGGAGCTCAGGCCTTGGCAGGGGCTGCCCAGGGAGGTTTGGAGTCCCCATCCCTGGAGGTGCCCAAGGAGCGCCTGGACGTGGCACTCAGTGCTCTGGGCTGGGGACAAGGTGGGCATCGGGCACATCTTGAACTCAATGATTTTGGAGGTGTCCAACCTTAATGATTCTGTGCTTCTGTAGCACAGAAAGCTTCTGAACCAGCTTTACTCAAACACTAGAGTGTCAAGTTTCCCTTCAGACAACACAAGTGGGGCTGAGAAGGGAGGACCATCCCGAGGGCCACTCAGTGCCGAGTTAGTGACAATCCTGTGTGTCCTGCAAGCCTGCTGGGCTTTTCCTCCCTTTTCTTGCCTGTTGAAATCACCTGGCTTGCTTCACAAGGAGGAGACAATATTAGAGGTGATGTGCTTTGGCTGTAAATGTCATCATGTCCAAAACGCCTTTCAAATTTAAACCAGAAAAAATAGGATTCCCCAGCAAGAGGAAGCTACTGGGTCTGGCGAGGAATTAAAATGGGAGACCTTGACAGCAAATCTTCACCGACTCCTGCCTGCCAAGGGACTGGGAGGAGGCCAGGGATGGAGCAGGAGGGAGTTGTGAGATCTGTAGGCGTATGACCCATGTCTCCTCCTCTATGAAAGATGAGCCCACACAGAGAAAGTGGAAATTCTCTGAGCTTGTACAAGGGAAATTTTATCAAGAGAAAAAGCAGTGGCTGCTTCCTGTGCGAAAAAGACAGTGCCTTTAAATGCTGTAGTAACTGGGGGGAAATTAAGGCTTTAGGAAATCAGCCGTGAGAACACTTCCAGGGCTTTCCAGTCCCAGCAGAAACATGAGGAAGAAACACTTAAGCTGAAGAGCTTTGCCCCCATGAAAGCCATCAGAGAAGCTTCAGCTACTTCAGCAAGGTCAAGATTTCATCCACTGAACAGGAATTCAGAGTTTTCAAACTCTTTCACGGATTATTCTGGAACAGAGGAGGAAGAGGAATTTATGGGTTGGTGTTCTTTTTCCATATAAAACCAACTGAAAGTGGTAAATATGTTAAAATGGGCTTGTTGTTTTTCTTTTCGAGAGAGCAGTGCTCCAAAGGAGAACAACAGGACTGTCAAACACCCAGAAGCACATGTGGTGTGCTTACACCACTGGTTTTGAGTTTCTGTGCACCAGCCAGGCTCCAGCTTCCTACCAAACCATTAAAAACGAGAAAGAGACGAGAAGAGTTCAAAAATTCAGTATCACCTACTTAGCCGGGAGTGACTTTTTGTGAAATGATTTGCCTTGCTAATCCTTTCCATGGAATGCAGATGAGAGTCGATAGGGATGGGGATCTGGCTGGAGAGGGAAGAGCCCGGCTCCATCAGCCTCCCCAGGAGCTGGAGGGGCCCTGGGCTCACCAGTGTGGGGGGAACTCGCCCCTCGTGTGAGTGACAACCACGTCGGGGCTCTGGTTGCCAGCGATGATTTGTTTCCTCACAGGTCCATAAACACGGATTACGTCAGTGTGGTTTCAGGCTCATTTTTAGCTGAGGCCACTCAGTCCAAGAGGAACCAGAGGCAGTGGTCAAACGGAGCCTCTCCGTGCTCCAGATGAGCCCACGGATCCGAACCTGCTCCTGCAGGGACACGAGGATGCCAGAATCCGGCGCGGAGCGCTGGCCAGAATTCATCCAACCGTAACAGGCAGGAACGAGGGATCACGCTTTTCCACTGCAAATGGTAAAACTATCCAAGCCCAAATCCCCTCCACACGAATTTCAAATGCCTTCTTTCTGCTCTTCCTGGTGTTAAACACATGTTACATTTGCCTTACAAAACGTGCACAGTTTGTCTGGTCCCGAAGCAGCGCTGCAAACGTCCTCGCTCTCACTCCCGTTCCTGCCTTCCGAGAGAAGTGCCAGAGAAAGGATTCTATTTTTGTACGAGTTTAAAGGGCACGGTCAGAAAAGTGACTATGTAAAAATGGCACCTTTTCATCCAGCAGATCTGTTCCCAGTGAGTATTCTGAGTCATGTCTGCTTACTTTAGTGACCAAAATAGATTTCTAGTACTTCTCACTCCTCTCTGGTCCTGTGGAACCAACAGAGCAAAGAGGGAGTTACATAAATCCTACCCTGGACTGAAACCTGTCGGGATAAGCCCAAGGGGCAGAAACAGGCTGGATGTGCTCCTGTGGGTGGCTGAGGGGGCAGTGCCCCACCCCAGTGCCACAAATGCCACATCACACAGGGAGGTGCTAACCCAGAGGGAGTGGAGCAGAGGACAGCTCAAATTCCCTTCACCTTGGCTCCTGCATCCTTCCAACAACCTGATCCTGACCCCCCCATCCCACATTCCTGCTCTGCAGACCGACCACAGGCCGAGCTCCCTGGGCTCACATTTGGTTACAACTCAGTCTCCTGTAAACTGTCATGGAAATCACAAGCAAATAACAAACACGGAGCTCGCCCCTCCTTCCCCAGCGGCTCCATGCAGAGCTGCTGTGCAGGCCTGGCTGCAGCTCTGGAGCTCAGCTGTGCTCCTTGCAGGGACCAAGGGGCTAAAAACTGCCCCTGACAGGTAAGAAGCTCATGGCCTGTCCAAAACAAGCTCTCCATAGTTATGCTTCGAGAGATTTAAGCAGAGTATAGAACCAGGGCCGTCATCTATACAGCTGGACCAGCCTAAAAAAGAATCAGCTGAAATGGTGGTTACTATTTCCTTCATGAGCAGAACAGAATCCCAAGAGAAAGGCAGCAGCATTAGTCCATTCCTACCTTGCTCTGAAGCTGAAAGAAATGATGGCTCATGCTTTCTTACTCAATTTTTCAATGAAGTTAAGAGAGCAGTGCAGAAAGCATAAAAGGGTTTTCTGTTGCTATTTGTAATGTTCCTATTTCTAAACAAAAAGGTAGCTCGGCAGTAAAAATTAAACTGTTATGTTTACTTAAAATTAAACTTTAAAATTAAAATAATAAATAAGCTATAATAATAATTTCCACACAGGCTGTAAAACATTCATCTGGTGTCTCTGCTCTATTTTAGTTAAATTTTTTGCTTCAGTCTCCCTAAGATCAGCTGCTGGGGGGCCTGGATTTGTCTCTGGATGCAGAATTCAGGGCACTCCATGACAGCCATGTGAAAGCCAAAATACCCAGTCCTGCAACCCCAATTCCCACCCAAGTTGATGGACCATCTTCTGCATCTTCAGTGCCTTTCCCAAATGAGCATCACTGTCTCAGACTGGCAAGGTTAACCCATCCTCTGGCCAGGCTGGGATCTCACACAACTGCTGTCAGATCCTTGATTTTTGGATGGCTACAGCGAGGTGAGGTGAATCCTACTCTCCTAAAGCTATTTTTCAGTCTCATCACTTAGAACTGATTTCTTAGAAGAAGAAAGAGGCCAAGTTCAGATTTCCTCAAGCCTCTTCATTTCAAGAGAGTGATGAATTGCCCTGCTGAAATGAAGCCTTGGAGATGCCTACACAAGAAGGTGCCCTGGGTGGTGTCAGGATGTTGACACACATATTGGTGACAGATGATTTGGCTTGTCTTGGTTGCAGGAGATACAGAGACTGCCACAGACTGTTTGCTATAAATACATAAAAATACCAGAGAACTTATAAATGTAGCAAAGGAATGAAGAGCACCAGTCCAAATTCCCAGCTTCACATTCTGGGCAAATGCAATGAAATTCAAGAAAAGGCACAAGATATCCACCAGATCTTGATTTGCTATTAAATCCTTTATCATGTCTTAATGTGGTATTAACACCTTTATTTTTTCCTTTTCCAAAACTGCTTTTAATGCAAATTTTTGCACAAGCCCATGCAAGAAAAACCTTCTGTAAGTCTTTGAAGAGCCAACTACAATCAGTGGAACAGCAAGAGCAGTTCTTTGGAGAAATGATGGAGAACTTTTCCCATGTCTGCTTTGCAAGTCCTGCAAATCGGCTGCTTTTCCAAGCAGATTTTTCAGTTGTGTCTCAGTGCATGTTGCAATGCAACATCTTTATGTTCCTTTAGTAGCTAATCCTTTGTGTACAATTTGTGAACTCTATAGAGAGCAGTCCATTTTATAAACAGGATTTTAAACCACCACGTTTAAATTTATTGCAGAGTTTATTCAGAACTGACAAAGCCTCCTTAGAAAACGGAATTTTGCTAAGAAGCCTTTCCTTCTGCATAACTACAAGACTTCCTTCTGTATATAACCCTTTTCTACTTACACAGAAAAATATGAACCAGAACAGAAATGCAGTTTGTCTAAAGTGAATTGGTTGACTGGCATATTTCATTTTTTTTCTCGTTTAGTGAGAGTAATTTACAGAAAGAGATACATCGTGCAATTTTCTAAATCCCTGATTTTTCCATGTACATTTAATCGCACAAAAATCACACAACGTGCACTGTAACTACTGAGTATCAGAAAATAAGTGACTTGCTGAAAGAGTTTTTTTCCAGTCAAATCAGGTCAAATATACCATGTACATCCATACTTGAGAAGCTAAAAATAAGGTAATCAGCTCAATGCAAAAATTATGTAAGTGGGAAACTTACATAATTAGAAGGAATCAATCAGATTTCACAAAACATTTTGTTTTAAGTCATCTACAGGGCAGCAAAAGCTGCTCCTCCTATGCCAATGCTCCCAGAACCAGAAAAATGAAACAACCTGAACAGCTGATAAATCGATGTATGTTTTAACAGCATAATAGTAGCCAAAAAAGGAAAAACAAAACACCCTTACCGACCACTTGTAGAAGACAGTAAAGAGCAGGAGGAAAAGGTGCTAATTCAGCAGGCAATGCTTTTGGGATGACGGGAGGCCAGCGGGTAAAGAAACCTTCCCCTGACCCACTCACACCTGCACAGCCTCGCCGGGGCACCTCTGCCCCAGCCAGGGCTGTGACCTGCTCTGCTCCCCTCAGGGAAGGAGCTGAGTGTTGGCCACAGGCAGCATTCCCAGACCCTACAGCCCCCGACGCCTCCGCGCCGCCCCGTGCAGCCCAGCACCCCAACCTGCTCTCCCGCCGCGGCCGGTGCGAGCTCAATCAGGGCTTTCCTCCCGCTGCCGCTCCTCTGCGAGGTGAAAAGCAAACAAGGCTGTTTCATTACGGACCTCCTGCAGGAAGCTCAGAGCTTGGGTGTCTGAGCGGAGCTGATTGAAACCACATTTGAGGTGGTATTTGCTGAACTCGCCTCGCGCGGGGCCGCCGCGCTCATCATCCACTACAAACCGGCCTTGCTCTGCCAAATCAGCTAATTAGGTGTGTGGGGTTCCCAGATACAGACAAATTCAGGAGGCCTGAAACGCAACTGAAGTCAATATTTGTTGGCAGGAGCAGCACCTGGAAGAGGCAGCAGCTTTGGGATGTCCCACCAATGCTGCCGAGCGCCCGAGCACAAGGAGCAGCACCGGGAGCAACGCTACTGCCAAGATACTTCAGTAAGCACCTGGCTGTCGTATCACGTATTAAATATTAAAGTGAATCAACACCCAAGGCCTCAAAGCAAAACCAAACCCCCACCTGTGCACAGCAACCACTCCCCAACCCACTGTGGTCACCTAGAGTTGTGCGGCTACAGCTCGAGGCCCTGGGGTTTAAACCATCCCCTATCAAAGCTGGTTGCATCTCCAGCTAAAATGAAAACACGTGTTTATTGTTTTCTCCTTGGGCAGACGATTAATATTTATGCGACGCATTATCAAACAGAAATAACTATGTATTTTGTTCCTGGAATAATGTTTTTCTTATTATTGGAATGAAGCTGTGCCAAGGAGGGATTGCAGCTGATGCAAGCAG
This sequence comes from Dryoscopus gambensis, assembly GCA_013389985.1. Lineage (NCBI taxonomy): Eukaryota > Metazoa > Chordata > Aves > Passeriformes > Malaconotidae > Dryoscopus > Dryoscopus gambensis. The sequence continues at coordinate 352,660 of WEIT01039824.1, forward strand.
CGTGCAAGAACAATCCACTGACCACGGCAGCTTTGTAAGTGAAAAAGGGGCATTTCTGAACAGGGATAAGTTCAGGAAAATAAATGCTGTGGTGGAATCTCACACTCCACGCAAGGAAAAGTGCCACCCAAGGCAGCAGGAGATCCTCCTGCCACAGTGGTGCGGGAAAAGCAAGCATGTTGCAAACCCATTCATGCTTATTTTAGATCAAGTCTCATTTTTGCTGTCAACATAAAAAATACCTCGCTGCACATGTTTTACTTTTGATAAATCGCCCATTAATGTGGATGTGCACCTTGTCCACAGCAGAATAAACTCTTCGGGTTTCGTTGTGAAATTGCCATTTCTTGAATTCAATTAAGCCCTCCAGATTATACACAGACCACTAAATATAAATAGAAGAGGTTAAAATGCAGTTTAAATATAACAGATATGGCCACAACTCCATATTTAGATATACCCTTTCGTTTTTTTTCCTATTGCCTGCTTTTTACTTACATTTAAATTTAGCAAAGTAATTTTAGAATGCCAGTTTTCTACCTACACTAGTTAACTACGCTGTGAAGGAAGTATGTTAGATTCTCTCCGCTTGTACCACCACCTTCCAAAATGCCAAACTGATACAAATTTTTTGGACTCAAACCTTCAACCAAAAAGACAAAATGCTTGATTTTCCTGGGAAACCTGCGTGTCGAAAAGGGCATGGCCAGAACTGCCCTGGGAAGTAAAAAATATTCCAGTGGCTGTGAGAGCGGCCAGTTGTGGGTATAATGAAAACCAGCGTGGCGTTATCGCACAAGAGGTAATTCTTCCAACCCAAGACAAACAGCATTCTGATTCAGGCCGAAAATACCTTAGCCCTGTGTGAACTTTTTTTTTTAAAAAACAAAAGCATTTTAAATCAACTGTATAGGAGAAGTGCCGTACAAAGCACACATTAATCCCTGGCATCCCTTCCCAGCTGGACAGAAAAGCAGTGGGCAGCTTTAGGCACTCAGGGCTGAGCCTGCCCCGCTGACCTCAGCTGATATGGATCAGGCCCAAAGGGCCCTTCCCGACCCTACCCGCTGTCAGCAACTTCCACCTCGGGTTCGGGACACAGATTTTCACAGAGCTGCTCACATGATTAAAAAGAAGTACAGTTTGCCCTTACAGCTGCCTTTTCCTGAAAAAAAAGTAACTATTCACTTAAAAGAAAATGGCAAGCTTCCTGATAGTGGAACAAAACCCCAATGCAATGGATATTCGAGGGAAGGGGTTTGCTTCGACCCCAACATTCTAAATTATTTTGCTGTTACCTGCTTGTAACTCCTGGAGCATTTAGCAATGCCCGGGCAAGGAAAGGAAATGTAACATGTAATGTTTTGGGGCTACCAGATGCCATCAGCACCGCAAAGCTTCTCATGTGTTTTTGGATCCTCGCGGGAGGAGGAACTGCTGCGTGCAGGGATCACAGTGAAGCCTTCAAAACTAAACACTCTGCAGAAGGAGAGCAGTGCCGTGAGCCTCACGCTGGGATAGCAAAGCACTGGGGGTTTGGAGAAAGCACAGTCGGGAAGGATTTGCCTCATCAGCAGCCAGGTATTCTGTTCACGGGGTGTTGTTCAAACCAATGGGACTGCCACAGCCTTCCCAGGGTTTTCTGTTTGTTTACACAACTCTGTGCATGCACAGAATATAAACTTGCCACAGCAGAGCAGGTAGCAAAGACACTTTCACAGGGCAGGGTCTTAGGCAGAATTGTCATTTGAACACTTGACAACAATGGGATCCAAACTGGTGTTCCATACAGAAAAGGGCCAACAAACGAGCATCCTTGTGATGAGAGACACAACTCCCAGGTCTGGCACAATCTGGGGTTGAAGCTCATGGTGCCCATCATTGTGCGTCCTCAACGAAATCACACACACAGATTTCTTTAATGCCTGACAAAGAGCTCAAATTCACTTAAAAGAAAGAGAGAGAAGCCGCACAGGCACTACTGCTTAAAAACCATCAGAAGGAGAATATACTTAATATACGCTTCTATTAGAATCCTATTAGAATCTATTAGAAATGCTAAAGAAATGACAGTCCAAATGGAGCAACACCTTAGGAGCAAAAAGTCTGACTAATCACACCTAGGACTTACCCTGACAGATCATTTATAAAATTCCTGTAACATGTAACTCTATCCAGTACTATATGATTTGTTTAACTTTGGGACTAAATTGTGGGAGGTGAGGACAGATGCTGTTCAAAGCTCTAAACCCTGAAATGTTTTTGGAGGTGGTAGATTTTTTCCTTGCAAAGTTTTCCAAAGATTTTGCCATTGTTTGCCCACATATGCATATGAAAGAGAAAATAAGGACTGATGTTGCTATTCCAATGTGCCATATCTTTGTTTCTAGAAATGCCCTTTAAGAAATAGATCAGACAATCAACATAAAAATACATTTGTCCCGTATGAGGCATGGCTTGGTTTGTTTTTGCCTTTAGTTTTTTACTTTTAATTGGGAAGCTGTCAAACAATCTATTTATCTCCCTTGATTTTCCTATCAGTTCAGGTGTGCCTGAAATCACATACCTGATATACATATCCTGACCAAAGTTTACATTTCATACCCCAGTGAGAAGATGTCTTTGTCTGCTTCACTTGCTTCGGTGAAACCAGGGAAGTGCTCAAAGGGTTAAACCAAAGGAATGTGACATTTCTCCATGTGCAGTTCATAGACCTATCCTGGTTTTCCTAATGGACTCAAAATTACACGGGCAGAACGGGGCAGAATGCAATTTCCAAACTCTTACTTCAGAACAGAGTTAATTCACAGAATGACACTTAGAATACAAATAAAAAACTTCATTAAAGCACGAGCCATTTCCTCGCACCGTGGGCTCTTAGCAAAGGCAGCAATGAATGGAGGTTTACGTTAGCCAGAACTCGCAACTCCAGCTTTTGTAAATACAATTACGCGCACTCCAAGCTCCTCAGCAAACTCATCTGGTCACCAAAACAGAGCCCTGCAGATCCCTTACTCTGAAAAGTACCAAACCCAACCCTGACGCCCCTCAGCCACGCAGGTAATTGAAGGTTTTCCCACATGCAAAAGCCGGCCAGCTTTTGAAAGGCCATAGAGCTATTAGTTAATTGAATGATGAATTGCTAAAAGAATTACAAAGGCAACAACGCTGCTATTACGATCCGGGGAGGAGCGGGGGAAAGTGATGGCGAGGAGGAACGGCGATATAATTCCTGCCCGAAAAGCCAGCGGCCAGCCCGGGGCCAAACAGCGTCAATCCTTCAAAACTTAAAGGAACTCGGGCAGGGCTCGCGCAGAGGATGCGCGGCTGCCGAGCCCTCGGGGCTGCCCCGCTCCAGCCGCCGACGGCCCGCGCCCAGGGGAC
>WEIT01039824.1:356990-377685 GCA_013389985.1 Dryoscopus gambensis
CGTCCGAAGCAGAAAACCCAGTAGTCCCTTAATTAAAAATAATAATTAAAAAAAAAATTTAGGAAAAAAAATAATAATAATTAAAAGCGTCTCAGTTTTTAAAGCAGAACTACATAATGTATTAATTGGTTGCTATTAGCATGCAGTTTTATTGAGCATAGCACACAGAAGTCTGATTGTAAGCGAGGAGTGTTTTCAATGAAAGTGGAGTTATTTTAGCTGCAGACATGTTTACATTTCTGTGGTTTAGTCTATAACTTTCTCTTTTTCTTGCTTCAGAATTCTGCTCCATGAAGCAAAGCCCTTAGCTCCCAGACATTCCAAAAAGTCTGCCAAAATAATAGGGGAAAAAAAAAAAGGGGAGAAGGAATAAAAAAAAAACACACACAGAGACCCCCAAGTCTGGGTCAGGCTCAGGGCTGGGTATGGGCAGAGCGAGTATACCCCCTCCTCACTCTCCCTCTCCAGTTAAAAAGCCTTCAGGGCTCCATTTCCTGTTTTTAAGGAAAAAATAAAGCGGGTCTAGGACTGATTTTAGACACTGCCTAGACCAGGGCTGGTGGGTGCCGAGGACCTTTAACTCTCTCCCTGCCAAAGGGTACCCAATAACACAGATCCAGGCAACCACACAGCTCCCTCCCTCCCTCGGAGCAGCCCCAGCAGAAAGATGGGCTTTTTACCCCATGGTGTGTTTTCTTGGGTGACTAAGAACCCAAAGGTCCCAAGCAACCACCCAGAGCTTGAATGAGCAGAGTGAAGAGACAAAATACCCCAAAAGTGGGACCGAGTGCCCTCTGCCACTGCAGCACCCACCTATGGAGATCTGGTGAACCCGTGGGGTCCCTTCTCAGAGTTTGGGACAGTGTTGTCACCCACCCACCTCCCCCGCAGCCTCCTCTGCTGCGGATGGGCAGCATCACTCGTGTGGCCCTCAGCGAGTGGGCGTGAAAACAACTCGAGCTTCTGGACATTAAATCTGCAGCTTTGGAAAATCAAAACGGAGCAGCTCGGCTAAAATTAGGAACACGCAGTAGTGAATGAAGCAAGAAAGTCGTGGACGCCTCCCCACAAAACTCCCGGCTCAAGTTTTCCACTCCAAGGCTTGGTAGGGTGTGATAGGAATAGAAACAGGAGTGATCAGAAGAAAGCACCCCTGTAATGGAGGGTGGTGTCTCCAGGGAAGGGACGAGGAGAGGTGGCAGGCCAGAGGATGCTGCCGCAGTGCCAGGAGCCAGTCCTGCCCCTCTGCCCTGAGCAACCTGCCCCGGGAGGGAAAATCCTTGGATCTGCAAGCAGCAAGGCAAAACCTCAGATGAGGCAGGGGAAGAAAATTCACAGTGGTGTTTCTTGGCCCCCTGGCCCCCAACATTTTTCTCCCAACCTCATCCAAAGCATTTTTATGTGTGTGTCCCCTCCCCAGACTTTTTATTTTTACATGCCAGATGACTCCTGTATATTGGGACCTCTCGCTTTTGAAGAAGCCAGAAAGCATTATGATTTCCCTATGCTTAAAAAAGAAAAGAAAACACCTTTCCCCCAAGATGTTTTATATTAATTTAAGTATCGGTTCCTGGTTCATGTCAGCCCCTTTCACAATGAAATGTCCTGCGTGGGCTGTCACACCTGCTAAATATAATCCTCTCATTCTTTTGATATTCTGCAAAGGGCCTTTAAAGGTTCACATCCTCCAGTCTGGAGGTTTAATTGCTTCATCTCGGATTTTTAAGAAGCCTTATAAATTTCTGATTTTTGTGGATTTCAAAGGAGCAGGGGGAGGGATGGGATAGGGATGCGAGAGTGATGCTGAGAACACTGCACTGACACTGCCGGGTCTTGTAAAAGCTCTGACGCTCCAGCCCGTCCCACATCTTCTGCTCTTTGGGGCAGACAACTTGAGCTGGTTTTATGAGTTACCAATGAGTTAAATATGAAAATAGTAGCCTATTTCACTATGGTAAATGCTCACCAGGGAGGAAATCACAGATTCAGTTTTATAGAAGGTAATGGAGTGAGATTACCCACACTAATGTACTTAACTCTTCAGAGAACATAAATCCAGCAGGAGACAGCCCCAAAACCAGTTGATCCCCGAAACAAACTGCAGCCAGCAGCAGTTTCATCCTTATGAGGTGCTGGTGGCACCAGGTGTGCCCGGTGGAGCTGTGGTCAGAAACTCCTGGTCAAGAGGAGTGTGGTGGTTACAGGCTCCAACAAGGGTGTTCCTGGGGCCAGAAAATGCCTGGCAGGATGGCAACAGGATGGCAACAGGATGGCAACAGGAGGGCTGGGAGGGAAATCCTGCAGCCCCAGTCTCTGTGCGCTGCACACAGCAGCTCTCAGTAGCACGGCCAGTGGCCACAAATTCTCTGGAAGCGTGATGCAGAATTCCTGTTAACGGAGATAAAACAGCAGAGAGAGGGACACTGAGCGTGCTGACAGCTCTGTGCTACACCCGGAGGTGGCTGCAGGAACGGTACCCACGGCAGGGCCCCCAAAATCCTGTGTTTTCCTGGAGGAGCTGCAGCAAAGCCAGTGGGGGTCGTGTCCAGCCCTCAGTGAGTCCCCGTGGCTCCCTCTCCTGCACCACCTTCAGCATTCAGGCACTCCCAGGTGCAGGGGACAGGTTGGCAGCCCCACCAGTGGCCACCACAGAGGACAGCTGAGCTGCTGGGCGTCCACGTGGAAAGCTGCTCCACATTGTCGTTCCGTGCCCCAAAACCCCAACCTTCTGCTCTTTCAAGTCCTACCTGTGTGACCAAAATATTCAGCCAACACTCCTGCAGGCTGCGAGTAGTGGGAGCACGAGGTAGGAAAGGGGTGAAGGGCCCGCCAGGCGGGAGGCTGGAGCATCCCTTGCTGTGCCACCTTCCTGCCACCAGCCCCAGCTGCCATGGCCCTGCAGCTCTGTCACAGCAGCTGTCCCCAAAGCTGACCCTGGTGTCCTGTGCAGGGACTCATTCCTGGAGCTTTCTCTCATGAGGAAGGAGCGAATTTCAGAGCAGATGGGTCTTCGAGCACTGCCTCTTCCTCAGGAGTGTCCTGGGGAAAGGAAAAAAAAAGGGTTCATATCATTTTCCATCTCCTTAAACACAGTTTTCAAAGCACAAGTTCGAAACGAATGATAAAAATTAACAAATTGTCACATCTGGATCAAGAAAAAAATCCTATAACCAGCTCTTTTCCTGTATTTCTTCCAGAGTGGGACTATGAAAATATATTTAGCATGTGGCACAGCCTCAGGTAACTTTTGAGTCTTAATGAGAGAACTGGAGGCCAGACCCCTAAAAGGATGCAAAACTTGCTATGGTTTTAGGCTGCTGCTGTGCTCGCCACTAAACCACGTCCCCAAGTGTCACATCCACCTGTTTTTCGCAGATTTCCATGGACAGTGACTCTACCACTTGCCTGGACAGCCTGTTCCACTGCTTGGCCATGGTTTCAGTGGAGAACTTTTTTCCTAATATCACCCTAAGCCTCCCGGGGTGCAACTTGAGGCTGTTTCTTCTTGTCCTGTCACTTGTCACCTGGGAGAAAAGACCAAGCCCCACCTGGCTGCAACCCGAGGGAGTTGTAGAGAGCAATATGGTCCTCCCTGAGGCACCTTTGCCCCAGGTTAAACAACCCATTCATTCAAAAAAGAACCAGAAAAAAGGATAGTAATGAAAACTTCCTAGCATTAATCATAGTTATTATCAATGAAATGGGATATATGAATGATATTTATTTCTTTTGATACGGAACAACAAGAGTAGAGAAGGGATTATTTTATTTTTTTCCCCCTGCTGGCAAAATGCAATTCCAGCACCTGATTTTCTCATTAGAACCAGAAAGGATTAACATTTTACCTATGAAAATACCATTTAGGATGAACGAGTCAGGCAACAAAAAGGGGACACCTTTATAAATATTACCTCTCTCAGGTGTGGGTGACATTCACTAATAAAGGTTTCCTTATGTAAAAATGACATTTAATTCAGGACAGATAAGCAGTTATGTAGACATATCCTGTTGCCTGGATATGAACAGGCAACTCTTTCTCAAGGAGCAGAAATTATGGCTTTTTACAGCTCTATGGGTATTTTTTAGTCACAGAGTGGACACCCCAATATCATTTTGGCAGTCTCTGAGAAGACTCTGGTGTCCCTCTTATGAGAGAACCACTTTTCATTAAGGAAGGAAAGATCATTTCTATTTAAAAGCTCTAGAGTGGCAAAAGAAAGGATTCAATTTGGAATTTGCCTGTGTAAGTACCTGGTGAGATAATGTGGTCGGATGAAGGGGATATCGATTGGATATTCAGCATCAGTGCTTATTCAGGACTGCTGTGTCAATTTAAAACAATTCACACTCTTTCCCAAGCACTGGGCTCAAAGGAAAGTGAGATAATTTGTTTATTATAATTTTTAGTTTTGTTTTCTTTCTGCTTTTACTGATAGCTGAGTTCAAAAAACAGTATGTTGGCAGGGAAGGTCCAGGGCACACTTGAAACTCCCATGAATTTCAGCAGGGTTTTTATGAGGCTGCAAGAAATGATGGAAATAAATTTAAAAATGCCAAAGGTCTGATCTGAGTGACTGGAGAGCTGGGATGCTTGCCCGAATCCCTCCTAAATATCTTGAATCTCCAAAATAAGGTGAAACTCTCAGCTTTTTTCCCTGTGTTTTGGCAGGTAAGTCCCAAAAGAGACAAAGCTGAGTATCAGTCCAAAGGCAAACTGGAATAAAGGTGAAATAAACTCTCTGTACAAATTTCCATGACCAGAACTGAACTTCTCACTCATTCTCACTTTGGGCTGGGGGGCAGAATTTGTGCTTTTTCCTATTTTAGCCACACCATTTCCCTTCCTCTCTCCAAAGGGGCATTTCTTGCCATCACTGCTGAGATTCAAGGAATAACTCACCCAGTAAATCAATACAGAAAGGCTGAGTGGAGCATCTTTGTAAGAACTGCAAAATCCTCCAGCCACATGGCAAAAATTAAAAATAAGAAAGCTAAAGGTTGAGCATTTTCAAAAAAAAAAAAGGAAGTCAAACTTAGGGTAGGTGGCAAAATGTCATAATTTTAAAAATGTTTACTGGTGAAGAATTCAGCCAGCACTTAGAAATTAGCTGTGCCAGAATGGGTGTTTGAATATAAAAAACTGCTGATGAAAAATGGATGAAGACAAGCCTGGCCGAAAATAAAATGTTTACACTTCGAGAGAAAGCAATTATTGAGTGTAAATACATAAAGTTACTTGCTCATTATTTGCTTCTATCTTTACCTTTTTGCACTCCCTTGCATTCCTTGGTGCATGGTGATCCCTGAGGAGGCCGTAGCTCAATGCAAATGTAACCCAAGAGAGAATTAATAGGCAGATAAGCAACATTTTGATGGGATTTAAACTTGTGAACTATATCATCTCTCTCTTCTTTGCATTAGGCTGCTTCTCTGCTTTCTGTTTTTGTCATGGTAGCAGGAAAAAACTCAAATTTTGCCTTCAGGTCTATGGAATTGGTGTTGTTCACACACAAGTGCCTGTAGTGCTGTAAATCCAGCTTTGTTAACAGATCTTCGTGAACACACAGCTCTAAGAAAAGTGATATTTCTCTCTATTTCCCTACTATTAATCATTTTTCAGCTATTCCTGTACATAATCACACCATTTTATCTTTTATTTGGCTAATTCTTACAAGTTTTCCACAGCATTTCTTCGTTGCCTGTGTCACGCAGCAGAGAAATGCCTGAAATTACAGTCAGAGGCAGAAAAACAGCCTCCCCCCAGGACCTGAAGCTCCAAAAAACTCGGTGATACACGAACGGGAGAAATTTGATTTTCCACAGCTGCAACTCTACGCACACCAACGCAGGCACAGACACACAAACACGCGCTTGTTTTCACACCTACCTCGTGGCAGCGGTGCAAACAAGTCGCAGGGATGCCCTAAAAATGCCATTTGTGTGTCGGCAGGCAGGGCAGAGCTGGCCGTGCTGGGCTGTGCAGGTGCCTCAGCCCCGGCTCCCTCTCTGCCGGCTGGGGAGGAAGGGAGAGGCTGCTGCAGAAGGTGACTCAGCTCGGGATGTGACACTGAATCACCCTCTGGATGAGCCACGGGAGAGGGAGAGACCCACCCCTGCTTCCAGCTGCTAAATCAACACCCGAAAGCAGCGGGTGGCGGCGCTGGAGTGGCAGCAGGTGTAGGTGTGAGGGGACAGACGTGCCGTGGCAGATCTTCTCAGGCAGCACCTGGATGTCCCCATCGCTGCCTGGCTGGTGGCCCGTGTCCTGCACGTCCCAAATCTCAGTCATGTTCAGTTTTATTGGCACCTGGATGTCCCCATCACTGCCTGGCTGGTGGCCCATGTCCTGCACATCCCAAATCTCAGTCATGTTCAGTTTTATCGGCCCCTGGATGCCCCCATCGCTGCCTGGCTGGTGGCACGTGTCCTGCACGTCCCAAATCTCAGTCATGTTCAGTTTTGTCAACTGGACGTGGCACTCAGCTCTCGGGGCTGGTGACAAGGTGGGCATCGGGCACAGCTTGGACTCAAGATCTTGGGGGGCTTTTCCAACCTTAATCATTCTTTGTTTCACATTTCTTTCAGAGGTGATGAAAAATGAAGAGGTTTCATTCAGGACAGATGTTTGGACTGGATTAAGTGAAGACTATTTGTTCTGTCACAGATTAAAAAATTACATGCTGAACCCCACTGTTTTTTGACTCAAAGCCCCAGAAAACTTTGGATTATCCCACAAAGGAACGTGTTTTCCTTGATTTTGTATCTGAGCCCTTGAACTAACTGGGGAACACTGAAAGGTGCTTGTAGGTCAAGACAGGACCAGGCTCACATGCACCATTTACTGCAAAAGAGCAAAGTATTCGAAAGCACATCGCACCCTGAAATCTGCTTCTGACACTGTGGCTTAGAGCAATATAAAATCATAAAATCATAGAAAGGTTTTTATTGGAAGGGACATGAAAGATCATCTCACTCCCCCCCCTGCCATGGCAGGGACACCTCCCACTGTCCCAGGCTGCTCCCAGCCCCAGTGTCCAGCCTGGCCTTGGGCACTGCCAGGGATCCAGGGGCAGCCCCAGCTGCTCTGGGCACCCTGTGCCAGGGCCTGCCCACCCTTACAGGAATCTATTTCTTCCCGGTATCTAATCCAAATTTCCCCTCTTTCAGTTGGAACCCATTCCCCCTTGTCCTGTCACGCCAGTTCCTGATGAATTGTCCCTCTCCAGCTTCCCTGTAGCCCCTTCAGACCCTGGAAGTTGCTGTGAGGTCTCCACACAACCTTTTCTTCTCCCGACTGAACAGCCCCAACTCTCCCATCCTGTCTCCACAGGGAATATGCTCCAGTCCCCTTATCAACCTTGTGGCCTCCTCTGGACTCGCCCCAACATTTCCATGGTCTTCAAAACATGAGACTAATTTCTTCAGACCAAGAACTGACTTATTTTGTCAAACCACACACGTAGCAGAGCTGGACACGGGGATCTGCCACGATGTGGCCCCTGAAGGATGGTGGGTTCCCAGGGCCACAGTGGTTTTGCAGGAAGGCTGAAGAAAGACTTTGAGCTCATCTTGCTCATGCATATTTGGTGACACTCATGAGCGGGATCAAGATCAGGACAAGGCCCTCCACATTCTTGGAAATACCAAGAGGAATGTCTAGAGAATGGCAACAGATGATGCTAAGACAGGGACACAAAACAACTGTAAGAAATCTTTGCTACCATTCAGCAGAATAGGTTATGATAATTGGTCCCATCTGCCTTAACGATTTAGGAAATCAATACAGTCTTGGAGAGACACTCTGTGAAATAGCTGTTAGTGGTGATGTGAAGCTTGCAAACACTCACCTTAGCCCCTGTGTCAAAATTCTGACCTGATTTACAGCTCAGAAAATCCCTATTTTAGTGAAATAAATCCTTGCCATTGGGTTGGACTCGATGATCTCAGAGGTCTTCTCCAACCTAATTGATTTTTTGATTCAGTTAAACAGAAGGAGGAAAACCACTTCCTGTGATCAGTTTAGATACCAGGACAAGAGAGTTTTTTAAATTATTTTACTTACGTGTAAAAAAAAATTATTTTAATTTTACTTAAAATGTAATTCCAAATGTTTCACAATCATCTAGAGAAGGTTGGATGAGGCTCTGAGCAACCTGGGCTAGTGGAAGTTGTCCCTGCCCATTGCAAGGGGTTTGGAATTGTATGATCTTAAAGTCCCTTCCAACCCAAACCATTCTGTGATTCTATGAGCAAATTATTGCCCTGTCTGCTGTCATCATTTGGAATTTCAAGGAGAGCCCCATTTTGATCAAGCAGCTTTTTGGTTTGGTTTCCTTTTTTCAAATTTGAGAGAATATTTGCAACCGTTATTCCAACCATTTCAAGCATTTCATAGCTCACCATAATGAAAAATTGGGCCAACGTATTGAAAAGTTTGCTCAAGTAGGTGGATGTTTTTTTAATGGAAAGAACAGTTGGTTCTGCAGAAGCATGGGAATTTTTAGCAAGCACTGCATGCTTCCCTTCAGAAAGGAGTGAAAGTGTTCCTGTTTTTCCCACCAATCTGCCATTTGCACAAAAGCAGGCAGAAGGACACGTTCTCAGTGGGACAATAGGCATTTTCTGGAGAGCAAAAGGAAAACAAAAAGTGTGGTGTTGGAATAGATGAAAAGATAAGATTGAAAAAAAAAAAGAATGAAAATAAAAAAGCGGAGGGAAATTTGCACAACTCTGTTTCCGGACTAAAACAAGAGCTTTTTCTGTAGAAAAAGTCTGTGCAAACTGCAGCAAATCCCAGGACAAGGTGGTGGAAGTGCAAGCCAGGGAGAGCCTTGCTTTTTTTGCTTATATTGCACAAAAGCATCTTTCTGTGGAAACGAGCCCTCTCTGATCTTTTTCGTTCTCTTGACGCAGAAATAAAACAACTTAAGAGTCAAATAAAAAGCTGGGAACAGAATAAGCAGTCTGAAACTATATCGCACCAGATAAAATTCCCTGGAATTATCTGTGAATTCATTGAAACTGCATTTTATGTTTTGCTTCAAGACAACTGCTTTGCTGAGGAGGTAATGTATAGATTAAGACAGGACACTTAAACTCCAAAGTCCCCTTGGAGAGTTCTTTCTGATATAAATCTGCTCTCCTTTAACTTGGATTATAAACAAACTCCATGATATGCACCTGGTTCTGGCAGGGTCTCTATTATTTCGCTCCCAAAAGCAGCTTTATAAAGAGAACACACTGCATTTCAACAGCAATATAAATAATGTTGCAGTCGGGGATCTCTTGCGCCGCTTTCATTTTTCTTTCTTCCCTTTTCATCTGAACTGAACCACACCTCTCTAAAAATACTCACTTTCTTAATGAAAACCATATTTTTGGGCATTTTTTTTCCCCCCGCGTGTGCATGACCTGTTGAAATGCCTGCACAATCTTTAATGTCAGATTCAGACGACACATGTCTTATGAAAAAGTCTGGGACTCAGCTCTCGGCGGGGCCTCCCAGATCTGTCCCACGTCTTTATGAGAAAGAGGGACAAAACCTTCTGGTTTTGGCATTTTATATTGGAGTCTGCTTTAAGCTAGGCAAGAGAGAGAAAAAAAAAAAAGGGAAGAAAAAAAAATAGCAACGTAGAGTCTAGACAGAAGAGATTGGGTTGAAATCTGGAAGCTATTCAGTGAGGCTACGGCACATGGCAGCTTGACTGCAGAAAGAGATCACATTACGCTGCCTAATTACACATGAAAAATGTACACATCACTTTTCTTAAATGCTTGGAAAAATAGATGTTCAGATGGCAACTGCGAGCCAGTAACTGAGCCAGTCGTACATACTTGGAACGCCTCACAAATGGCATTTCTAAAGCCTGCTTTTTTTATTTTCTAATTTTTTTTACAATGTAATTATTTTGTGTGTGTGTGTGTGTGTTCATAAAACAACTTCTAAAAAAAGGTTTTCTAAATTTAGCAGGCGGTTGTGCTGCAGGAGCATGAAAGGTGAAAATCCAGCATGTAAACAGGAGGAACGAGGGCCTAATCCTGACTCCTCACGAGCCAGTTCAGCCAGCTTCCCTTGGAAGTTTGGGTTGATCCACAGGCTCATCTGCTGGGGGCAAATGGTGTGGGGCTTAGACCTGCAGTGGGAACATCCCATGGGAGCAAAGACAAGCAGATTCCCGGGTATTTGCAGCACCTATGGCCCTGGGGTCGTGTGTTTATATCCTGCCTAGGAAATGTTTGAAAGAGAAGTTTCTCCTTTCGCACGGACAAAAGAGAGGGGAAAAAAAATAATCTCGTTTATTGTGTTGTTTGAGCATGAAGCTCTCCCGTCATTGCCTCCTCCTGACCTCATGGCTCAGGGCTGATGGGTCCTGTCCTGCCCCACTCCTGCCATGCTCCTGCCAGTGACGGGTTAAAACAATCCAGAGATAACTTTGATGGAGTTACGCTTTTGTTTCCATCTGCTTGGAGGGCATCTGCTCTTCTTTTTAGCTGAAACACAAATGCTCAAAGACGGGATACAAATAGGGCTTGGGCTAGATCATCTCCAGAGGTCCCTCCAGCCCTGAGTATTCTGTGATTCCGTGATTCTGTGATTCTGTGATGCTGTGGTTCTGTGATTTTGTGTTTCTGTGACTGCTCCAAGGGAGAAAATAATTTTCCAAGCTACTTCCAAAGATTTGTCATTTCAATCCTGCTAAGGAGACCCACAGAAGTGGATTTTTCAGGGAGGAAATGTCAATATGTCCGTCTGCCTCCCAGATTTTACTTTTCCTAGAAGACTCCTCAGAGCAACCTCCTCCAAGAGCAGAAGTGCCCAGTCCTGCCCTCAATCCCGGTCTGGGTGAGCACAGAATAAAAAACAATTTCCAAAGCCCACTCTGGTAGCCAGGCTCTTCATGTGACTACTCCCTCGGAGTGCCTTTGAGTCCTTCCCTCCTGGAGCCAGCGGCCAGCCAGACCTTGGCTGAACTGTTAATCCTTCCAGACAAAGAGGAAAGAACATCTTGTAAAGTTTTGTTGCTGTTGTTATTGTTAAAACGGACTAAGCACGGAGCAACTGGCCAAGCTATCTGGCAAAAGTGACCCGCAGAAAAGACTTTCAGAAGAAAAAAATGATCTTTTCTGGATATGGGAGTGAGTTTCACCAGTTCAGGGGGAAGAACTGCACCAATCCGGCTACTTCCAGTTGGAACATGGTAGTTGTGGTGATTATTTCATCACTGCATCACTTCCTTGGCTTTTCCCTTTTACGGCTGGAAGAAGAAATAAAAGGTGCTTTGCTGTTTGCACAGCCTGGGCCTGCTGGAGCCCTGCATGAGAAATACCAGTCACACAAGAATTAAAAAGGGGCGGAATCTGGGTTTGAAACCGCTCTGCTCTTGCCAGGGGCAGCTTTCCTGCAGGAGGGAAGGATGGGGGCTCTGCTGGACCCTCCAGGGAGCCAGGTTTGCCACGGAGAGGGGTGGGATGTGGGTGAAAGTGGGAGCCACGACCACATTAAGGCTGTTCCCCTTTAGAACCGGCAGGAACCATTGTGGGTAAGGGCTTCCTTCCCAGGCTAAGCCTCTGCAGAGGTTTGGAATGGGTGGATGGACAGACCCAGCCTGGCCTCTGCTCCTCCGGGTATTTCCCCGCTGTGGATTTTGTGTCCCGCTGCGGTCGGAGGCAGCGGCACCAAACTCTGAGAGTCCTTCAGCAAAGGAAGGCCTCCTCTTCCAGAAGGGTCAGCCTTGGGTGTGATTTGTGAGGGTTGTGGTAGCCCTGCTACCCTCTCGCTGCTTGTGATGAATTTTAAATCAAGTGAATATTTTCTGCTCGCTGGTGAAGGGGGGGAGGAATGGTGGCAGGAAACAAATCGCTTCCTCTGGTCAGTCCTCTCGCCACAGCCACGCTATTTTTAACAAATCTTATTAAAAATTATACAACCCTGTATTTTCTGGAATCTGTTTCATTGAACAAGTACAAAATAAACCAAGACGGGAAAAAAATGCACCATTTGGAGCAGCTCCTTTTGCTGCAACTGATTTAGCAAAACAAGCCACAGGGGAATGCAAATGGCTTTGTAGAACTGCTTCCTGCGGCCACATCGCTCTCTCCATGTGGAAGAGAGGAATATTTTACCAGCTGCATCACTTCATACAATAGTAAATTATTCTAAGTGTTCTGGTCATCGCAAAATACACTGTCTTGGAGGTTATTCCCATTATCAGAGTTATTTGTTTAATTTCTTGCTGCAAGTCAGCTTTAAACAGCGTCTGTTCCAAAAATATCATCAAACCCATGGATGTCTGCTTAGTAGAAGGGGCTAAAACTGAAAACTGATCCATCAGATTTGGGCATTTCCTAGGTCAGGATCAGCTGGGACAAAATTTTGGCAGAGGGAAATTCTTCTTACAAATCATTTTCAAGATTCCTGATCTCTAGTAAGTTTTTACTGCGTTACCATCTAGAAATTATTAATAAATGTGGAATTCTTATGGGCGAATGTGAAAAATCGCTTTGTTTGTAGCTATGTCTGTCTGGTGGCAAGAGGTGAGGCTGATAATTAGGTGATCTTGATTTCAGTGTCGGCTTTCTGTTCGCTCAGGTGTCTTTCACCCTCACTCCTTAAGTCCCATTCCTTACCAGCCACTCCTCATTTGCAAAGACTGAATTTTATACTGAGAGATTTTGTATAAATGGAGAAGACATCAGAGCTGCAAACAAACGTAAATTTGGGCCCTGACCGTTCCAAATATTTACATGCCTAACTTGAAATTATTTCAACAGGGTTTAGGTGCCAGAAGACCTTGATGAAGCTTTTCTGGATCAGAAATGAAACTACAAGGTCACATTATCACAGGCGAAGGTAAATGTTGCTATTTACCATAATATCCTTGGCACAAGAAAGGGGATCTTTGGACTTTTGTTATCCCCACCCACGAGATTCTTGTCTCCATTTGTGAAAGCACACTTTAGTGAGTTTGGCTTGGAGGAATCTCATTAAAGGCTTGGGGGAAGGGGCAGGAGATTTTATGTGCGTCATCTCTTATGTCTTATCACTACCAGTAAGAGCAATAATGTTCATTATGATGGTGGCTTAAGTACTTGCCCCACTCATTTTGTTTAGGCTTCCAAAGAATTGTTAACAAGCATATCTATTATTGATCTGGATCAGATATAATTATAATATAATCAGAAAGGAAAGGTTCTGTGTTCTTTGAGATCCACCAGCAGGTATCTTGGTGTGTTCCTCCTGTTAACCCTAGAATGAATGTCTTAAACCAGATATTTTGTGAGATGTTAGACAAATATCACTGTAAAAATAAATGGATATATTTATAAATGTTTTATTAGATAATAGAATAACTTCAATCTCTTGATCATGAAAACATTTAGAACAACTTGCCCTCACATCTCTGAAGAAGTACCTCAGAAATGTCACCGTGTCGCCTGAGCATTTTCAGCCCTGGGGAACAAATCTGAAGCAGAAGTTGTCCCATATTTCTCTCCCTGTAGGAATCACAGGTCTTATGGCTTTTACTGGTTAGGGCTCATTTATTTTTATTTTAGGGATCAGAGGATGGAGACACCTTAGGTATTCAACCATGTATTTTATCCAGAATGTTTTTCCATTATTTCCCTTTCCTGCAGATCATTCCAGGAGATCTGTACCTGAATGTGAAACAGGTTATTCCTCTCTCAGAGATGTTTGCAATTTACAGTGACTTCAAGGGATAATAAAGCTTGTTTTTTTGGGGGTGTCAAGCTTAATTATCATCCTTGGTGCTTTCAGGTCACATCCTCAGGGGAGTCACCTTTTCCAGGAGGTTGGTCCAACACCTGTGACAGTAGCAAAGAGGCATCTATCCTGCAGTGGTGATCAGTGATTCCCTGGAATTGTGCCTACAGACTGGAAGACCATGGGTCTCAGGTAAGCACCGTGGATTACTCCTGAAGGAAATCCTGTAGGTCTTAAAATAAAAAAGCTCTTGTGTGAAGCCTTCCCCAAAATCTGAGATGCAGTTAATGGTAAGAAGCCCAACATCTGCTGGGAGAGACCCATCCAAAGAACAAGGAAATTCTTGAATCCAGGTGATCTCAAGCCTGGGCTGAGTTTAAGTGGGACTCCTGGCCAGTGAGGGTGTGTTGGGCAACTGAGGCTTCTCTGCTAAGAAGGTCCTGACACTGACCCAACTGCAAGCAGGAGACAAAAAAATGATAAAAACCACAATCGAACAAACAAAAAAAAAACCACAGAGGAAAAAGCTCCATACAGAGCTTCAAGCATGAGGCCACAGGGAACAGTGGTGGGCATTTCAACAGGAAAACTGGTTTAACCTCCACCTAAAGGCTTGTTCAGGAGACCTGAGGGTTAAGAAGGAACAGTGGCCTTTGCAAAGGCCAAAGAGGGACAGCCCAGACCAGAGGGATCCGCGCTGCACGTGGCACTGAGCCCACCCGAGTGAGGGAGCAGAACATCAGCCAAAGGGAGAGCAGCAGCAGGCTGAGGACCTAAATCCACTTGGCTGGGAAAGCTGCCTGCTACCAGCAAAGTCCAAGGAAAGGTCAGTGCCTGAGGTCACTGGCAATTTTGGGATGACAGAAAGCCCCGCTTAACTCTTTCCAAGCTCTCGCCACCAAAACTTCTCCTAAGAAAATCCTCTTTTCCCTAATACCACTTGTGCACTTGAAATAAAATTTCCCATCAGCCCAGAGGACCACCAGGTTCACAGTGAGCAGAGGACACCCCTACTCAAATTCCTGTCCCACTATTCTTCCAGCCCTGAAACAAGGAAAATATTTTGGTAAAGTTTACTGGAACCAAAGACCTTTTTCTACCTTTTTTCCATTTGGGATATCCCAGGAGGGCTCCACACCTCACAGGTGGAGTCCCTAACAGGATGCAGCAAAGGTAAACAGAGAGAAAATGAGGACTAGATTATTTAGCTGAAACTGAAGAAGGGCTGTACATCAGGAGGAAAGATCACACAAGCTGGAATGCAGCCGGGACACCAAAGGTAGACCTTTAAAATCTGAGGGGGGAAACCCCAAACTTTTAAGAGCTTCAGTGAATGCAGTCAGGAGTCATGGACACACTCAGTTTCTCCTTTCTCCCTGCCCTATGGCAACTCCACAGCCAAAGAAAAGAAAGTGGGGACTTCTGAATCGCTGTGGAACATGATCCAAGCTACCCAGACTCCTGCAGGATTCCATTTGTGCATCCCCTGTGAGAGGTGACAGCACTGAGAAGTGAGGCAGGTTGGGCGTTCAACACAAACAGGGTCTTTTTCATGAATCCTTTCCAAAATCTCCATATGGATATACCCTGAAGGAACACACAATTTCTCCCTGGCAGTGGCTACTTATAAAAGCCTGATTCATTTAATTCTGGAAGGAAGGTGTCTTTGGGTTCAATAAAATAAAATAAAAACCGCCCACCTCAAAATCCTAGTTCCATGATATATAGAAAAAAGTGCGAAAAAGTGCCACTGTATTAAGTTGTGCAGTTGGGTTTCCTTCTAATTTCTGTGTTCTTTTGTCACAATTTCAAGTGAGGACAAGAATGTTTCTCAAAGCAGCGTTGTGCTGACGTTCAGCAATTCGGGGTATATGTCCTCGGAATTTTTATAAAGTGCAATTCTTAAATATTATTTTTCCAAAATACTGCCCAGAGGACTCATTCGGGCTGATCAAACAGCCCTTGGAACTGCAGTAAATGCTCACGCAGCATTTCTCCAAGCAGGGCCTCGTATGAAAACGAAACACCACAGGGGCACCGTGAAACACCAGTTAGCACCTTTATAAAACCCCGCTCCCGAGGTTAACTGCACTACAACCCTGGCAGATCACAGAACTGTGAGTCTTGTGCGAGCACAGGGTGGAATTGTGTTAATTTGTCTCAGAGGGTGCAATTGCAATGGTCCTTTCTTGTCTTTGGAGGAATCCAGCCGGGAGACGGTGCACGCCGGGAGAGTTTTTACGGGAACCTGCTTCTGCAAGGGGGGTGCTCTTGCTTGCACACAGCTGCTCTTATGCCCTTCAAACTGCACCCATCTGTCTGAAGAGGAAATAGAAAGGTCTGCACTGAAATTTGCTCTGTGATCAAGTGATCCAAGTGATGTTTCGTCCTCATGCCACGTCGGGTCTCTGGCATGGCGAGAGGTTTTTTGCCCGTTTGGGAAAAGACAAGGCAAACAGTAAAAGGGCTGAAATCCGTGCTGCTTCCTTCCTTCCTCATGTTTTCTTTTGCCAGCTACACAATATTCTCTCAGAGAAATCTGCAAGCCATCAAGTGCAGCAGGCAGCATTTGCTGGGAGCCGAGCTGCGCGTTCGGCGGGACCCCCATCCCCAGCAGGGCTGTGACCCCCCTCCAGAGCTGAACACACAGAAGGTTTCTGCAGGGCAGGTTAACACCACGCTCAGACTAATCCAGCACCTTGGGGCTATCAAAAGGTGTGATCCCACTCCCAGACCTGCTCTGGAATGGGGCCTCAATGCTGTCTTGGAGAGCAAGATTGTTTTTGTCTTTAAAGCAGGACAGCTGTGTGTGCTGGAGCCCAGAAACCAACTCTGTCCCTGATCCCACAGTGTGGGCAGCAGGGAAGGGATTGGGATTGTGCCCCTGTGCCCCCCTCAGGTGAGACCCCACCTGCAGAGCTGCCCCAGCCCCGGGCCCAGCACAGGGAGGACGTGGAGCTGCTGCAGAGAGGCCAGAGGAGGCACCAGGATGAGCAGAGGGCTGGAGCAGCTCTGCTGGGAGGAAAGGCTGCGAGAGCTGGGATTGTTCAGCCTGGAGAGGAGAAGCTCTGGGCTGAGCTCACTGTGGCCTTGCAGGGCCTGCAGGAGCCCCAGGAACCATGGAGAGAGACAATTCCCAAGGGCTGCAGGGCCAGGAGCCAGGGAATGGCTTCCCAGTGCCAGAGGGCAGGGCTGGGTGGGATCTTGGGCAGGAATTGTTCCCTGGGAGGGTGGGCAGGCCCTGGCACAGGGTGCCCAGAGCAGCTGGGGCTGCCCCTGGATCCCTGGCAGTGCCCAAGGCCAGGCTGGACACTGGGGCTGGGAGCAGCCTGGGACAGTGGGAGGTGTCCCTGCCCATGGCAGGGGGGTGGAACTGGCTGATCTTTAATGTCTCTTTCAACTGAGGCCGTTCTATGAGTCTGTAATTCTCTAATTCTGTGCTTCTGTGATTCATGTCAGTAGTATGACCGTCTGCTCAGTGGTGGCAGCCTGGGACGGTCTCACATTGCCTTTGCTCCAAAATTCACTCATTCCTTGTGATCAGTGCATCAGGTCCCCTGGCAGAGAGGTGGTCACGGTCCAGCAGTGAGGTACCCACAGAGTGCACAAAGGCTGAGGCAAAAGAAGGATCTGACCCCAATTTTCATAGTCCAAACAATGTATCTTAACCCCTGGAGCATTATTCCCCTCGAGAACAAAACTTTGCCTCACCTCATCCTCCTCTTTTTACCTTTATGACCTCTCATCCTTGCAAGCTTTTGGAAATTTAGTTTAAATGGGACCTTCAGAGTAATTCCTTCCCTGAGTAAATAACACACAAGCTGATAAACTGTTAAAAAAACCAGCAAGGCCTTGCCAAGAGGCTTCGGCGAGACATTTGTTTTTGGGAAACCCTCTGCACAGCACAGGCCACATGCACACTTAATCACGCAGAGAAACATTTACTGTAGGATATATTTTTAGGCAGTTTTTCAAGTGGCAAATTTCCACAGGGGTACAGCACTTGTCCTGTGGTAATTAACTGTACAGAAAATATTAGTCTGGAGCTGGCCTGGCCGATGTTGGAGGGAATGTGTTACGCCCAAGTTCAGGAGAGGAGCAGGGTCTCTCTCTGTGTGGGCTGGAGAGGACTGAGCACATTACACACATATTTGGCCATCACCAGCAAGGAAGGCCACGAGCTTCCCTCACACTGTGGAGGGAGCTGAATAGGTTTCAGCTGCGCAGGATGCTGCTTGGCTGCTCTGAGAGAGGAAAAAAACCATGTAGGAGTCAATCACAGGTTGAATTTAAAAGGGGATTCGTGTGACACCCAGGGATCTGAGGAGTGGTGGAAAACCTGATGGGTCCCACAGCTCCTGCGGAGCCAAATTTCACAGCTTGGAAAGTGACACATCTCCCAGCTTGGATCTCCAGTGACTCCAGGGCTGGAGGCTGCCCCTCCATCCATGAGGGACCAGCGCCTGCCAGGGCAGCCTCCATCTCCTCTTTTTGCTTTGAGGGTTTGTGGGATTCAGGAACAAAACCAAGGGGGGCTGCTGAGGTGAGTCCTCCGGCAGGGAACCTCTGTCCCTCCCACTGTCCTCTCTCCCTGGCCTCGTGGATGGGGAGCATCTCAAAAGTACAGGCAGGGCTGGTCCCTTGCTCCAACACAGGAGAGCCTTAAAGAACGTTTTGGAGTCACCAGGGATGGATTTCAGCTGGTAGCAGAGGGCTTTGCTGAGTGAGAGGCTCACAGAGCAGGATGGGAAGTCATCCAGAGGGTTTTGCTGGGCGTGTTTTTAACAGGGGGAGTGTTGTTGGCTTGGACAGATCCTTCCCACACATCCTCAAGTCAGGGAGGAGTTGGAGTAGGCGTTTTAAAGGCAAACCAAGTGGAGCTCAGCCTTTAAAAGCTGTAATTCCTTGAAGAATTCCTGCCATTTTTTTTTAGTTGTCTGGGCTAGGAAAGGGCCAGATGCAGCTTTAGCACCAATGCAGGGGCTTTGCTGAGTCACTGGTGTGGCACTGGCCTGCCTCACACACCAAACACCACCGTGTCTGCTGTGTCCCCTACACAGGGCCAATCGGTGGAATGCAACAGGATGATGAGAGAAGTTTGCATCATGTCTTGACCAAATTCAGTAATTTTACGTGAGAAGAGTTCATATGCTCAGTGATGGTGAGAGTTGCTGGAACTTCCACCTGGTCCCATCAGACACATCCACTTTCTCTGGCTTTCTTGATCAGAAGCGATGCAGATTTATCTGGGTGCATGTCCAGATATGTGAGATAGACCAGGAGCCAGAAACTCGTTTATGAAATTGGGTAATACTTTGAAATTGGGTCATATGTTAAAATTGTGAAATTTTCCGACCAAGTTGGGAAACTCCCCATCCCTGGAAACATTCTAGGCCAGGCTGGATGAGGCTTTGAGAAACCTGGAAGGTGTCCCTGCCCATGGCAGAGGGTGGAATGAGATGATCTTTAAGGTCCCTTCCAACCCAAACCATTCTACGATTCCATGATCATCACTTCATTTATATTTCTCCTCCTCAGACAAACATTGCTTGGGATTAAGTGTTTTCCTTCCTTATTCTTTATAGTCTTTTGTTCACTGATTATTTTTCTTTTCTTTTAGCTGACTGACTCTTTAACACATTTTACAAAGACTTTGTGAATATAATTTATCATTTATGACATCTGAGTATCATTTACTCCACTGTGCTGCAGTTTCATGACACACAGAATGCATTTATCCAATTGACAGCTCCTCAGGAGAAATGTACCCGTCAAAACCAGCAAAAACTCTTTTCGTTTCTATTTTCCTGATTCCATTTTCAGTATCTTAAACACACACTGCTAGAATGATACTTTATAAAAATATAAATTAAAAACCAGCCTATCATGATTTGCGTAAACAGAGGATGATTTCTAATTTCTTTAAGTTACATTGTTCGAATTCACGAGGCTGAGCTGTGAATAAATATTTTAATGTGTCCACAAATGAAAAGGAATGCTACACAGGCAGCATATACAGGATTATCTTCTCTAGCTGGTGCTGATAACTCCACTGGGAAGTTGTATGGGGCCTTTACTGTATCCCTGAATTTTAAATGGCAAAACACTATCCCACTGCAGAGTATTCCCATAAAATTATTTGATAGATAGTAACATAAAAATGAAATTCAGTCTGTCACAACCTCATATATGAAAACATAAAGACAAAATGAAGAGATCAGTGTTTGTTCTTCAGCTGTAGCCCCCAGGAACGATGCCACATCCTCCAAGCAGCTGCTGGGGGAGTATTCTGTGTCAGAAAATGTCCAACACACTGAAGAAACCAAACAGGGCAAATCTCCAGCTCCTGTTCTGCAGATTGATCAGATCACGAGCTGCCAGGGCAGAGAGAGAATGGAACCTAGAACAAAACTGCAGGAAGTACCTCTTCCCCCTCCGTGCCCTGCCAGAAAGGATTGTTTCCTGCCCTGTCGCTGTCACAGAAATGCTGCGTAACTCATCACTGCCCCACTTCCCAGAACTGCCATTCTAGACACCTTGGGGATCCCTGAATGATTCTTCCAGAGCTGCTGCAGGGAAGGCACAGCCAGTGGGCTGAGGAGAAATCCATGGAAACGGGCTGTGCTGCTGTGCAGCATCTGCCCCCCGCGTGCTCCATGACGCGGTCACCGCGCGGTCACTCGCGCAGCCACGCTGGGCCGTGTGACGCTGAGTTTACATCTCAGCCTGGCTGGCTAGAAATCTTGGCAGTGCTAGGAGACTTCCAGCCCTTCCAGGGTTAGGCATCTATCCCGTGCTGTTTCTTGTTGCAGTTCATTTTTTTCCTTCACTGAGGAATCCCTCGTCCGCCGGGTTATTCCCCCATCAGTGTGGCAGGGCATCAGCACTGATTCCGTGTCTCAAGTTCTCCTCTCTCACATTTACGAGGAGATTATAAGCATTTTATTCTGCTCTTTTTTCTTTTTTTTTTTT
>WEIT01039824.1:377697-426242 GCA_013389985.1 Dryoscopus gambensis
TTTTTTTTTTTTTTTTGTGCTGAAGCTGATTTATTTTGCTTACATTCCTCCCTGATAAATTTTCCGATGGGGATAGGTAAGATTTTTGTTTGCCACCATTGCTCCTTCACTCTCCACTCCTGTGTCACACCCAATCTAGGCTCCACCTGATTTATGTCAGCCTTCAGCAACAACAGGAGCCAAGATCAGAGCAGATCTTTTGGGGCAAAACTATGACTATTTCAGCCTTAGTTAAAAGCCAAAGCTCTGGACTGTTAAGGATAAGCATTCCAACAGTCATGACAAATAAAGTGGCCAAGAATGTGTAAAAGGCCTTTTAAAATAACAGTTCTGAGCTCTGTCACTTGAATGACTGTGTTTAAAAGCTAAGATAGTTCATAAAAATTATGCCCATAATTGCTGAGCTATTTTGAAATATCCAGCTGAATCCATGTCTGCAGAGGATTACGAAGAGCAAAGGATTCACAAACTGGCTTCAAACTTGATCCTACTGGGCTTTTCTCATGTTAAATATGAGGGTCTCCCCAAACTCAGCTTGGCTCCAGAAAAGATCCCAATATAGGGAACCAGACATTTTCCCAGTCCTCTCGAATACCTGAGAAATATCCACAGAACTGGCATGAATGTTGAGCAGCTCCCAGCTGAAAATGAGAGGGAAGAAAGAAAATTAAATTCCCCAAAACCAACGTTGTGGTACAGCTCAGAAACAGACAAATCCAAACAGAAGGTCCTGCCAGGATAGAGTGAATATTAATTCCCCCTCTGTTTGTATTAAGATCTTGATATTGCAAATGTTGCTGTAAAATTACATCTATAAGAACAACATCCAAGAGAGAAGATGTGGAGAATGGCCACTAAGACGGCAAAAAAAGAAGCTTTTCACCAGAGAAAACTGGAAGAGTTTGGGTTTTTTTACTCCAACGAAGTCAGATCTAAGGTGGAAAAGGCCTAAGTGCCTTCTACAAGTAAATTAGGGAGTTATTTGAGCTCCTGAAGCAAAGGATGGGCTTGTCAAAAGAGAAAACAAACACAAGCTGGCCACAAGTAAATTTAACCAGGAAATGAGATTGCTAACCATCAGAGTGAAGTTCTTAAACAGCTCTGAGATGGAAGCTGAGCTGGAAACGGAGTCTTTAGGTAGCTCTCAATCTTTCTGCAACATCGGGCAAAACCTGGAGACGCCGACAGTCCCTTTGGGCTCTGTTTCATACCATCAGGCAAATAGAAAGTGGGGGAAAAAAAAGCTGCAGGGCAGACTGGAGACCCCCAAACATTTTGAGCAGATATTTTGCTGAAGCCAAAGCATAGCATCAAAAAAAGCAAGACCCTATGACATGGGCTAAGGCTGCTCCTGGCATGGGGGATGGGAAGAAAAGATTTCCAGTTTAGTCAGTGAAAAGATCTTGAGCCCCCGGTGAGTAGCTGAGGAGAGGAGACAGGCTCAGGGAACAAGACTGAGGGCGTGGAAACTGTTCAGGCTGTACCTTAATAACAAAGAAGTCTTTAAAAACTCGTCTGCATGAATTAAAATCTCTGCACAAAATACGCCACACACTTCAACAAAAACTCTCTTATTTTCTATATGGGGTTTTTTTTTCTCTACTACACCTTAAAATAAGCAGTGGAGGAGTGGACTCTAATCTGGATTCAGTGAGAGGGTTGCATTAAGGAAAATACTGAATGTTCTCATTCTTGAGGCTGAGATTATTCATAGATGGAGGTAACAAGGAAAAGGGAATAAACTGCTTAATGCAGCTGCTCTGGGAGCGGAAATTCTGGACCAGAAAATATCAAGCACACAGGAGTGTCATCTAGAATGCAAGCAAAGGTTGTGATTTTGAGCATCTCCAAGGAGGGAGAGTCCAAAATCTCTCAGGGCAACCTGTTCCCAGAGTTTTTCCCCACAACAGTAGAAGTTTTTTTATGTTTAGGTTAAATTCCCTTTACTTCAGATCATGCCCTTTGCCTCTTGTCCTTTCACTGGGCAGCGCTGAGAAATATTGAACTCCATCTTTTGGAGCCATCCTCCACCAGGAATTTATACACATGGATAAGATGCCCCTGGACTTTCCCTTCTCTAGGCTGAGCAGTCCCAGCTCTCCCAGCCTCTCCTGGCATGTCAGAAGCTCCCAGCCCATAACCACCCCAGTGGCCCTAAAAACCAGGTTTGTTCCCCTATTTAGAGCAACTTTTAAAATGGGATAATAAGGATAACATTGATTTAAATTAGAAGATGGCATGTCTTGTAACCCACTTTCTTTGTGATAAATGTTTGAGATTACACAGAGGTTTTGTGCTTCGAAGACACAACATATATTTATGATTAAATATTTCCTGAGTGCTAACTTGTCACTGAAGAAATAAATGTTCTCACAGGCATTAGAGTGAATCAAAACAAAAAGAAACACCATATTCAAACTATTGTTTCCCATAGCAAGTTGCCCCTCCACGACCCAGTGGAGGGATCCATTTCTTCCAAGCAAAACAGGGTTTACAATTAAAAGGTGTTAATAAATCTCTGCTCAGTGTAGTCTAGAAGGAAACATTGCTTTCATTCTTGGAAGCTTCTTGAACAGGGTTAAGAGCACTTGTGCAGACATCACAGGGCTTGCAGGTAATACAAAATTTGTGAATAGAATACAAGACAATTTCTGCCATCTATGGGAACACACATAAAGGGAGACAAAGATCACATCCTTCGTATTTCTTACAATTCTGCAAATGTATAATGAAATTAATGCAGAACAAAGCACAAGGGTTTTGAGAGAGCACAGTGACCAAATTTCAGGGCATTCCGAGCACCATCTGAGAACAATAGCTGATGGATTTCTCATACCTGTGAAGTTTAGCCCCACTAATCAAAGATTATTTAATTTAAAAAAAACCCAGGTGGGTTGAAAATCACATTCATTTTGGATAATGAGCTTTGGGTGGCATCATTGGAGACATCACTTTGTATTTAGGAAGATTATGGCTTAATAACAAAAGTTTTTTGAGGTGGCTTGAGTCTGTACTGCTGTGGTGGCATAGATGGAAGCAAGCACTGGCACCCAGTGCTTCTCTCAAGCCCCTCACAATCTCTCATGGATTAGGATCCCAGATCTGAACATTCCAGCATAAAAAAACACCCGAGACCTGGAAATCAAGCACACCTTTAGGGGAAACTTGTTTGAAATCAACCAACCTAAAAGAGAAATGATTAGTAAATCTGAAAACTCCCTGATTAGTCAGAAGAGGCAACAGAAATTTGTGTTCAGGAGAACTCTGAAGGCCTTCCCTCTGCCGCCTACCGAGAAATCTGATGGAGTGAAACCAAACGGGGTCACGCTAGAAGGTGGGAAGCCCCTCCTGTCCAGAAAGTAGTTTATGAAAAAAGAAACAAAGATTTTTTCTTTCACTGCATGTTACACATCTGAAAACCTGATCAACACAATCATCCCCTCGTTTCTGAAGAGCAGAAGCACAGCTTTGCATCTTTCATGAGTACCAGTCGTAGCAATCAGGCAGTTCTTGTTATGATTATAAAATGTACTTGGAAGTTTAGCCTTTTTGAATTTATTTATGGTGGCCTAATAGACAATCTAATTCAGAATTTTACAGAGTGACATCTGAAGGTGAATTCGGATTTAATTAAAAGAAGCCAGAGGGAATGACTTTGGAAAATTAACTACTGAGTTTCTCTTCCACACACACTCAGATTCACTGTGACTTGGTAGAATCACACATTTGAGCGAGACCATAACTTCATATCCATGCACAGTCCAGTATCATATTTTTCTCTAAACTTGCCATTGGATATTTTAAGAAATGTCAAATAATAATATTGCTCTTCCTGTGAAGAGCTCCTGGCTGCCCAGTAGTAGTTAAAACAAGACTAGCACCTTATCACAGTTAGACAGAATACTGGAGTGAGTCAAAAGACCCAGGCAGGTTTTTTTTTTTCCCCTTTCTGACACTGAATATCTGATCTGCAGCTCACTGGGTTTTGTGCTGTTGTATTCCCAGTTATAACCTGGGAAAACTCTTTGCCCACATCTATAAGGGACTTTCTTCACACGAGATGGAAACTGTGACCCGAGGGCTGTGTGTTTTTATTCCACAGTGTGCTTCTTTCCAAAATAGGTGTGGACTGAACATTAAGAACTAAACTACTGCTGAGTCTATAACTGGTGGGCAGAGATGAAACCCTTATTTCCAATCCACAGAAAGCTTGTTAAATAAATTAGGAGCGTTACAAACTGATGGTTACTGCAGTGAAAGGTTAAACTGTTAACAATTTCCAACTTAACCTATCTTGATTTTTACTTCTCCCTTTTAACTTGTTTCCTGTGAGGGTGGGCAGGCCCTGGCACAGGGTACTCAGAGAAGCTGTGGCTGCCCCTGGATCCCTGGAAGTGTCCAAGGCCAGGTTGGACACTGGGGCTGGGAGCAGCCCGGGACAAGGCTTAAGGATGAGCTTTAATTTCCCTTCCAACCCAAACCATTCTGGGACTCTTTTACTGCCATTATGGTACCTTAGAGAGAAGTGGTTTATACTTTGTAGTTCTTGCTCCCTGCCCAGAACACTTGCACCTTGGTGCCTGCATCCCTGTACAATCCTATGCCCTGTCAGCCCTCTTACTTCTGCTCTTCCTGGGGAGATAAAAGAAATCTGACATCGGCCCATAAATCACACAATAAATGATAAAGCGTTGCCCACAAAGCCCCTTATGTCTCAGTCTCCTTTACCCTCTAGTTTCCCCACCAGGAACAACAGGAGGGAATGTGAACAGGACAACAGAAAATATTTAATCATGGATATGAAGTGGATAGAGCCTTTTCCCACAAAAACACATTCTACCTTTTTGTTGCAGCACCCTCACGTCTGATTTATTCAATATTTAGCAAGCATACTAATTTTTATTTCCTTTCTCTTCTTCGATCACAGAACATCTTCAAAGAATAGGCCACGTGCACTGCTGACACGAGTGCCTTCATTTAACTGCTCAGGTAACTCCCCACATGTGCTCACCAGGCTGGGGGAGCTTTCTGCCATGAATCCTCTCATGGGAATGAAGAGCTGGGAGGTGGTGAATGAAGCATTTTCTCCTGAGTTCGTACAACCAGGGACGTCATGGGCGCAACAACCCCAGAATCCCTGAGGCTGGAGAATCCCTCCCAGCCCATCCAGTCTCAGCTGTGCCCGATGCCCACCTTGTCCCCAGCCCAGAGCACTGAGTGCCACCTCCAGGCACTCCTTGGACACCTCCAGGGATGGGCACTCCAAACCTCCCTGGGCAGCCCCTGCCAAGGCCTGAGCTCCCTTCCCAGGAGGAAATTCCTGCTGAGATGATGATGATAATGTGATACTGTAAAGCAGCACAACGTGTCAGAGCAGAGCTTCATTGCGAAGGCAGTTTGAGGAGCCTCCTGTCTGCAACAGCCCAGAACGGTCTCCAAAGTGCCACTGCTATTTAGATAACATTGTGACAGGCACTTTACAAATTACCCAGAATTTATGGGCTCATGGTGGCACCATTACTCATGCTGGAAACCAGCGAATAGCGGTGGCAGCCCCGCCGAAGGCAGCACAGCCAGACCCAGAGTCACGAGCGGGGCTTTCTCAGTCTCGCTCGGCTCTGTCCCTGCAAGTTTTGTAGCAAAAAAACCTGATTAAGTGTTTCTCAGCAGCGAATTTGGGAAAGGGAGAAAAGCTGTAGGCTCTTCTAATGCTTTTTTAAGAATTCCTGGGTCCAATGTTTTAAAAATAAGCATTTCAGGGGGGCCAGGAATGTTTTTTCCCCATCCTTCTCAAGATCAACTACATTTGTCTTAAGGAATGACAAAGTTAAGAATATTGCCTTATCAGTCAGCTGCATATGAGCAATAGAGGAGTTGTCAGGACAATGTTAAAGGTTTTAATGATATGCCAAAGCTCCTTTGGGAGGATACAGGCTCTCCAAATCTTTTTCTGAATGTGATACCAAGGTACAAATTACCCACATCTCGTTCCTGTGCTCTCCTTTATCTCTTCCTCCACTCTTCCTCTGTGATTTCAGTTGTGTTTGTATTTTTATTTTCTTTGTGGAGTTGAGCTCTGGTCATACTAGATCCTAGACATTTGAGCCTCTTTCTATGAAAGGGGAACGCTTTTATAACCACAGCAACAAACTTCTATGTGACAGGATTTATCTCATTCCTTTTTACGGTGGTGAGGCTTTTTCCCCCTTTAATTACCCAACAGAAGCAAAGTCTCTCATCCTCTCCTCATGTTTATGTACTTTGCTTTCAACCACTTCCAGATGACAGCATGGAAGAAAGTTTTCCATCTTAATTCAGCCGCCTTCTCTTACATATTTGGACTGACCTGTGCTACAGAAAGCAGGCTGCAGAGCTTGTGCTGACCACCCAGTAGAGATGTCTTCTGCTGCAAGAGTTTCCCACAGAAATATTCTTTTCCCCATATTAAATTAGCTCTTCACAGGCTCTCTGGAGACCCCAGCCCTTCCAGACCTTAACTGTGGAGTGAGGTCTCAGATCTCATCTGTTCATTCCCACTGGGGCAGAGGGGCTGGAAAGCTGGGAAAGGCCCTGGAAGTGCTGGTGACAGCGGCTGGACACGAGCCGAGGGGTGCCCAGGTGGGCAAGAGGCCCCTGGCACCCGGCCTGGAGCAGGAATGGTGTGTCCAGCAGGAGCAGGGCAGGGATTGTCCCTCTGTGCCGGGCACTGAGAGGCCCCTCGAGGGCTGGGCCCAGTTCTGGGCCCTGCAGGAGAGCCCTGGAGGGGCTGGAGCGTGTCCAGGGCAGGGAACGGAGCTGGGAAGGGGCTGGAGTCCCAGGAGCGGCTGACGGAGCTGGGAAAGGGGCTCAGCCTGGAGCTGCTTTCTGTCCTCACCTGAACCCTGACCTGCCACCCCCCTGCATCCCCACTGGCACCTGCACCGCTCCCGCCTGTGGAGTGCACTGGGAAACCCAGGGCGCTGCCCACCTTCTGCTCCACTCAGTCGTGGGATCCCAGGATCCCTGAGGTTGGAAAAGCCCTCCCAACCCATCAAAGCCAAGCTGTGCCCGATGCCCACCTTGTCCCCAGCCCAGAGCACTGGGCCACGTCCAGGCCTTCCTGGGACATCTCCAGGGATGGGCACTCCAAACCTCCCTGGGCAGCCCCTGCCAAGGCCTGACCACCTTTTCCATGGAGAAATTCCTCCGGATGCCCAGCCAGAGACAGGTGCAGGACCTGGCACTTGGCCTTATCGACCCTCACACCACTGGCCTCAATCCACGGATCCAGAATGTCCAGATCCCTCTGCAGAGCCTTCCTGCCCTCCAGCAGATCCACACTCCCACCCACATTAGTGTTATCCATGAATTTACTGAGGCTGTGCCCAATCTCCTCATCCATATCAATAAAGACACTGAGCCTTGGGGAACCCCACTCATGACCATCCTCCTGTGGGATGTAGCACCATTCACCGGCAGTCACCCTCCTCTGGCACTGTTTTTAAACCCTGCCTGGGGCACCCTGTGTCTGGAGAGGTCTCAGTCACGCTCTGGACCTCCATTTCCCTTTCATTTCCTGAAGAATCACAACCAGGGAATCCCAGGCAGCCCAAAATCTCCTTAAAAGCTGAAAAGACCGTGGCTGATCCTCTGTAGCCCCTGGTAGCACCAGCTCTGGCAGGTTTTGAGTGCCAAGTGGTGATTCCCAGCCCGGGACATCTCTTGGCTGAAGGAGGAGACCCCAGCACGGACACAGCCCGGGGACTGCAGCCTTGGGACAGTATTTCTGGGTTGAAGAACTGGCTAACATTCAGCAGTGCAAAGCCTTTTGTGAGGCAAGGGAAATGCCACGAGGAACTTTCTCTGCAGGGGAGCGCGTGGGCTGCACTTTGCAAGCAGATCTTGCAGAGCAGAGAGGGACCCTGGGGAAGGGACTTTGGCTTTGTTTGCAGCAAACAGAAGCAAAACGCCACCTTTTTAGGGGAAAGTAAATAAGTCAAAGTGCTGACATCAGAGGCGAAGCTCCCTCCCTCCGTGCCATCTTCACCTGGCCTGCATTGCTGCAGCAAAGCCAGAGGTTGCGGGAAAACACATGGGATGAAAAATGAAATAGCCCGTAACTCTGCAACAGTTGGGAGGGAGTTTTAGCCCATTCTTCATCCCTTTCACGTCCTGTGTTGAAATATGAGGCCAAGAAGGAGGCCAAAAGACTTAAAAAGCCTATCATGAGGTAATTCAGCCACAAGCCCCGAGCAGGGGAACACAATGATGGCAGTGTGCTCGCTGTTTGCACAGAACTTGAAATATCGGAGCCCCACAGACCCTAAAACGCACAATTAAAAATGAAACAACTCCTCGGGGCCCAGAGATTACCCACATCTCCCCCTCTGAAAACGTTTCACTCAAGTATCCTATAAAACTGGTAATTGCTTGTGGCACCTGCACAACGTCGCTGTTGAGAAGGAGCCCACGAAGGACCTCGGGTCACATCCCGGGGTTTGTGTCCTCCAGTGACCACCTCACAGGCCTGTGCTCTGGGCTAAGGACAGAAGGTTCAAGCAACCCCTAAACGCTTTTCCCAGCTTTGGGGGAGGCAGCAGAATGTTGCCAACCTGTCCCGTAGGAGAACCAAGTTGTCCAGCAGGACCCTACAAGGGAATTACTCACAGAGGAAAGGGGGTCAGAGAAATGGACTGCAGGTTGAGCAAGCACAGACCTGCTCCTGCATTTGCCTCCTCCTCAAGGCTCTCCAAAGCTGAAGGCAGAGCCCAAGAAAGCAACAAGAAGTGTTTTGCCTCTTGGCCACAGGGCAAAGGTGGGTTTAAGTCGCTTTTGTACCCCCACAATTTCCCTGAGCATTATGGACCGACCACCTCCAGCTGCCAGAGGGGTTCTGGGTGACTTCAGGCATCTAGTGAAGATGGAATGGAGGTAAAACCAGCAGGGAAGAGGCCGAGAAATCCTCAAATCCAGTGCTGAGACTGAAACCCGAGGGCAGCTGAGCACTGGGGAATGGCTGCTGGCAGCAGGTGGATTGGAGCACGGGCAGCACAGCAGGCACAGGCCTGGCCTTCACCAATTGCATCGTGCTTTTGGAACCCATAGGATGGCAAACATGTCCAGGAAATAAATAGAATTACAAAGCAGCCCAGCCTGTTTGGACACTCACTTGCCACGAGGGCTACCTGCCCCCAAATCATTTGTTACAGGGCTTCCGTGGTCTGCAGAGCTTGGCTCTTATTTTGCAGGCTTGATCCTATAGTCGTTGTTAATGTGGCTTTTACAGCTGCAGGATCAGACTGGGAAGTCAAAAAAAAAATTTAAAAATCAGCTGCAGTAATTTCATTGTCCTGCTCAACTGAATCAGTGAAGCACAGGGAAAAACAGGGCATTTTTGGAAGGGTTAAATACACACAGAAGAATTCTGTGTCACAGAATCATCAAGGGTTGAAGAGATCTGCAATATCATCCAGTCCCACTTTCACCCCAGTACTACCATCATCAGCCCTAAATCATGTCCCTGGTTTATTAAATAAAGATCAAAACACAGACCAATTTAAAAACTGGGAACTCTATCTTAAATTATTAGCATAGATTAATAATCACAGTTTTCAAAGTGGAGAAATTAAATTATTCATGCCCCATAATGGCGATATAAATCCTTCTAAAGTGCCAGTCATTTTAGCTGCTGCCTTCACATTTCTGTTCTCAAGAACTGAAAACAAGAGACAGGGGTGTTAGGAATAGCACAGGACTGGCTTGGATTTTCTTGTAGTAATAGGGAAAAGTTGATTTAAAGATAAAATCTGAGCGTGGTACAGCAACTGGCTCAACCAGACGGTGGCACTATAAGCACTTACTATCATAAGGGCGCTATAACTAGGAAAAAAAATAATAATAAAATAACTAAATAAATAATTAAAAGGAAACAAACCAGGGTAACAACATTTTACACCACTGCAGCTTTTAATTTATGAGAGATCTTTTCATAAGTGATGGCTAAGTATACGTGAATTGCCTGTGTTGCCCAAACCTTTAGCTGAATGAACGGTGTCGGAGTGACCTGTGGCGTCTTTTAAAAAGCTTTCAAAACAAAAGGCAAAACCTCAAATAGCAGGGGAGGATCCCAGTGGGCTGCCAGATGACCTCGCTCACCACACCAGTAACACCAGCACACGGAGCTCAAAATACATCAGGCACAAGGCTCTGAGCTCAGCACCAAACTGAAGCACAAATGTCACAGATTCGGGAGGGAAGTCTGACTGCTCTGCTGGCAGTGGCACCTCTGCCATTGGCTTCTGCGTGGCCAAGGTTTCCCCTTAAAGGCCACATCAAAATGTGCGGGGCCTGACTTTTCACAGAAGTGTGAATCCGCGTGCAGGGGCAGAATTGTTCCTGGTTTACAGGGAAAATCAACCCAAAAATGTGTCTGAAGGCGCAGTGGGTGCTCTGCCTGTTGGAGGGGAAAAAGGAAGCATGAAGCCCTCTGGACATCACCCTACCCAAATTCCCTGGATAACAACAGAGTTTTTTTAACTATTTTTTCCTACTTTAATTGCATTTTCCACTGTTTCTCTACAGACTTCTTTGCCTTCCTTCCTGCAGCACTTTTTAGGGTTGTTCCTTTTTAAGAACTGTTTCTTGTTTTCCCGGGTAAATCTCTGAAATGTTCTACTTTATCATTCTTGTGGTAAGTGGAAAACGCCAGTTATTGCTGGCTAGCATTCCTCCTCTTCCCTAACATCAAGAAATGACAAATTCATAAATACTGCTTTAAATTAATTGATTTCAGAGCGTTTTCCAAATGAATCCTGCACCACTGCTGGTTTACAGATGGGGCAGCATGAGAGAGCTCAGTAGGACAGTGATCCTGCAAGCACTTGTTCATATAAATAAATTTATGAGACCATTTGATGTGGCTACTTAGATACAAGATTAAATTGCTTGTGTGCAAAAGTGTTCGAGGACCAAGCCCTCATCCACTCACAGCAGCTGCAAGTGGCTGCTCTTCTCCTTCTTCAACTACCTTGGTAAAAATTGTCCTTTTCAAGAAAAACATTGTTTTTAGCAATAGCTCCTCAGAATGGGAAGGAGAAGGGAAGCAGTAAAATCCAAAGCTGCAGCAAAAAGAAACCATTCTGATTTGAAAAACAGTCCAGATTAAAAGCAAATAGAGATTAGAGATTTTTCCTTTTTTTTTCCTTTTTTTTTTTTTTGCTTTAACCAAGAAAAAAACCACACAGTCAAAATTTCCATGATCTTTCTCATGTTGAAATGTCAAAAATTGGGTTGCCAAACACAGTTTGAAGTTTGGTAACAGCAACAGCCTGTTTGAGGTTACACAGGAGGTTTCAACATGTGACATTTCAGCTATGGAGATATGAGACTAATGTCAGGGCTAATATCGATATATAAATATATCTGTTTATATATAAATAGATAAATTTGCCTCAATTACATAAAGTTACTCTTTTTTTCATGGCAAAATCACCATTATTCACTGCTTTGAAAATAACCAAACTCCGGAAGGTCACCTTTCTTTTTTAACCCTGGGCTAATGGACACATGGGGAGTTACCTTGCCTTAGATTTACAGGAGGTAAAATTATTGCTGTGTTCAGGTCCCTCTCTGAAATGAAAATGCTCTGAACCAAGATGAGGGAAAACCCACAAATTATATACATATATTTTTTTAAATATAGATATGTATGTATCTATGTACATGCACACACACTCTTTATTTCTTTGTTAAATTTTCCTTCCTAGAATGCAAAGAAAGCTAAGGATATGTCTCACAGTGAATAATCAGACTGACTAAGTGCTTCCTTGAGGAAACAAAAATGAGGAAATGTAGCCATGGTTGGCTTCTTGCTTTTCTCAGAAAAAAAAAAATTATTTTTACTTCTGGTTTCCCGGTGAAGAAAAGAAAAAAAACAACAAACAGAGACAAAAACCCCATCCTCACGGGGACATGAGCTCACTTCTGCACACTTCAACCTGTTACTCATTCCTACTTGGTTCCTCTTGTTGGGTGGCTTATCCCTGCTCAACTTATGGAAAAAAAATCCATTGAGGCTTTACCAGGCTACCAGAGCAGCAGGGAATAGGTTACACTTCCCTCTGGTGTTGTACTGCTTGTTGAGGCCGCAGCACTCAGCAGGACCCACCCGAAATCTCACAGGAGATGCTCAATCACCACACTGGGGCAAAGTGAGGGATTCACGTCCTCGGAACTCGGGGACATCCTATGGCCAAGCCCTGCAGAGCTCCACGTGCAGGAATGCACCGCACAAACCCCCTCAGATGTAATACAAAATGTAGGCCTTTTTTGTGTCTGACTCTTTTCGCAGAATGCCGGAATCATTTAGGCTGGAAAAGGCCTCCAAGGTTATCAAGTCCAACCTTTGACCAAATTTCCCCACCTCCTTCATTTCTCTGCCACATCTTTTCTCTTTCCCAGCAGCGATCTGAGGAAAATGGGAGCACACAGGGAAGAATCACACAGGGCTCTGGCCCATTCCATAGAATCACAGAACTCTTAGGGTTGGGAAAGACTTTTAATATCATCAAGTCCAGCCCTCAGCACCACCGCCACGTTCACCATAAAACCACGTCCTCAAGTGCCACATCCACACGTTTTTTGAACACTTCCACAGGTGGGGACTTCCATTTGCTAGGACTGCAGTGAGGATATTTAAGGATATGTGGCCCCTTACAACCTGTGATTCTGTGATCATAGAGTTAAACCAAGGTTTGCTCTGTCAGCCAAGCCTGCTCACCTGTCTGATCTTCCCCGAAGGATTCCTCGTGCTCTCAGTGCTGGCAGGAGCAGGATCTGCCCCCAGGTGAGATCACTGGGTTCACCCTGCCAGGCTGTTTTGGAAGTGCTGACAAGAGAAGCGCCAGATCTCTCTTTTTCAGACCCACAATCACTTGCTAATTTTGGATTATCAGCAATACAAAAAAGTAATTTCTTTTCCCGGATTTGGTCATTGCCTTCCTCCCCTTACCACAACTTATAGCTCAGGATAATCTACGTGCTGTGATATAAAATGGAATAACAAACTCAACAGAGTTTCCTCTTAAAATGCTTCAGTGCTGTTTCCTCTGAGTTAGGTTTTCCTCTCTGCTCAGGCCAAGCTCCCTTCCCGTGCAGAGCTCAGATCAGAGCAGATGAAGCAAAGGCTGGTTATCTGCTCAGGAAAGCATCAAGCTTGTCAAAGGGCCCTTGTCCCTGTGCCAGGCACGGAGCAGCATTCCTTCTGCAGGAAGCACTGGGAAGATGCTGGGAGAGCCCGGGGACAGCGGGGTCACCCTGCCTGGAGCCGAAGCGAGCGCGTGATGTTCGACCATCACCAAAAAAGCTGCTGCAATGGACTCACTGCACAGGCCCACTTGTGAAACAGAGCCTGCAAAGCCTCAGAAGATGCCCCCAGACAGCCCCCAAATC
This sequence comes from Dryoscopus gambensis, assembly GCA_013389985.1. Taxonomy (NCBI): domain Eukaryota; kingdom Metazoa; phylum Chordata; class Aves; order Passeriformes; family Malaconotidae; genus Dryoscopus; species Dryoscopus gambensis. The sequence goes on from WEIT01039824.1 coordinate 391,126, forward strand.
CCTGGTGCTTCATTCCAGCACAGTGCACAACACGCCCAGCACTGACTGCCTCAAAACCAGGCAGTCTGGGGGTTCCGGGACCTCACGACGTGAGAAGCTTCAAGATATAAATTTCTTCAGGCTTTATTTCGCCACATCTGTCTGGAGTGCAGTCTTAGCACAGAATTGCATCCCCAAGCAGGGACCAATTCACCCTTGGGGTTCCAGGGAGGTGCCACGATGTGGAGAGACCTTCAGGAAAATGCTGGTTTGCTCAGCCTGAAACACTCCGTGTTCACTCAGCCTCTGGTTCAAAGGGTTTTCATCAGCATCACAATTCCTGGCCTGTTCTCCTTGGAGTCGGGATTCTTTAAAATTGCAGAGCTCCATGGCCACGGGGAACAAGGGTTCTTTGATGGTTGACGAGTCCCTGAAGTCCTGGCAATGCTGAGCAGCTTGGCCCAAGTGCCATCCTTGCAATGCAGCTGCACATGGCACCTTTTCCACTGATTTATCAGAGATTTCAGAGAGGGGCAAGAATCAATTCTGCCCACTCTAGATGCAAATCCAACTTTAGAATGTTTTTTTGTGGATTAGGAAAGAAGGCTGGTTTTTGGCTAGCTTTGTACATAAATACTAAAATACTAAAACTCCCTAAGCAACAGCTCTAAAACAGAGCTGGGATAATTCACTGAAGTCATCAGCACTCAGGAAATCGTACACATCTTTTAGTGGCACCTCAGACACAAAACCAAACTCTCCCTGGTGCTGTAAAACATAGAAACCGAATCTAGATTAAAAATACACGCTGCCATTATGTGCCATCATTGCCAGGCTTCAGCAGAACTAAATCATCTTCCAGCTAACAGGGAAAGCAACCTCAGCTAAAAGCAGCGAGCATAACTACAGCAGAAATCGAAAGGGGTGCTACAGCAGTGACTGCAGGGGGAAGATAAAAGCCACTGACAAGAACAAGCCAGGTTGTGACACAGCTTTTCGTGAGCTGCCTCATTACTGGAAAGGCTGCCAAAGCCAGGCAGGCTCTCGGTGTCGATAAATTAGAAGCAAAAATGGAAAGATAAAGCTCGCTGCGAAACCAAAGGGGAACAAGTAGGTGGCTGTGGTGAGGGAGCAGAGGCTGCTCCCAAGAGCTGCTTTGTGGCTGAGCACTGAAAGCGAGGAGGAGGCCAAGACAAAGTCATTCAAGATGTCTGGGGGGAAAAAAATGACAGACCTCTAATTAAAAAGTTTGTGTGTGGGAAAGCTGTATGTGGTCCTGGACAGCGGGGAAGACGGCAAATTTCTTGCTGGATCAGCAGCCTGGTGCCAAATGAAGACTCAGGGACTGACAGAGGATGCCGTCCCAGTGTGAATGGATGAGCTTGATCCCCTGGCAGATAAATCTGGCAGCTCTTTGGGGGTCGTTGCCTTCCCCACTTTGGCAACACAAGTAGAACCGAACCCAGCTGAGCCCCTCACACACCACACACGGGTCTGCACAGCCTGGGGCGCAGCCCTGCCTCCCCTGACACATCATCTCAGCTCCCCTTGCCCAAAGGCTCTTTAATTATATGCTTACGATCCCTTTTCATTCCAGATGTAGGTCACTAATGCCAAAGGAGGGCTCTGAGCAAGGCTAGGTTTGACAATCTTGTTCCTACTTCAATCTTCACTCTGATGCTCCTGCTGGCAGCAGGGACTGAGGTGAGACATTTCCAGAGTGCCCTCATGGCCATGGTGTCTCTCTGGGAGGGACAAACCTGGAAGCACGGGCACAGGGTGCCCAGAGAAGCTGTGGCTGCCCCTGGATCCCTGGAAGTGTCCAAGGCCAGGTTGGACAGGGAACAACCTGGGACAGTGGGAGGTGTCACTGCCATGGCAGGGGGTGGCACTGGATGATTTTTTCAGTCCCTCCCAACCTAAAGAGTTCCATGATTCCATGAAACCCCTCCCACCATGCCAGAGGGTACTAAAGACTCTCACTGCTCTCACCCCATTCCTGGAGCTGTGAGGGAAGGTTCCCATGTCATGCTGACAACTGAGGACATCCCAGGAAAGCCGGGGGGAAGAAAACCTTACTGGAGGCAATCTAGATAGAAAGAGGCAGAGGAAGATTTGAAGGTGTTTCCTTTTGAAAAGGGTGAATAGAATGATGACAATTCTTAGTGTTCTTCAAAGGGATCCTCCCTCCAGGGATAGAAACCTGAAAGATTAGGAAAGAATGAGAGTCACCTAGGCAGAGTCAGAAGTGGAATGAGAAGTGATTATTTTATTCTGCACCTTTTTGTCTGACTTTCAAACAGGTATGAAAAAAATTCTTCATTTCGAAACTGGCAGGAGCCACAGCTTCCATCACAGATAAACTCTCCCAGGTGATCCCATCAAAGCCAAATGCTGCTTAGCTTGTTTGCCATACAGAGAGCTACTGATTCCAAACCACCATTTCCCTCTTCCATTCATCACCTTCGGGAAGGAAACACTCTTCTGGAATGCACATGTATTATTATCCCCACACAAATTCATTTAAAAGGCATAAAAGTGCCCCCAACCTTGCCCTCGAGTCACATATGGCAGCGACTAAAACCTCTTTTAATGCAACAGCAACATTAAATATTTGCAATAAGAATCTGACAGTAACCAGCAGAAGCTCCGATCGAGATAAGAGGCTGTGGTGTGATTTATTGACTGTCAGAAAGCTCTTGGTAGCTGGACTGAGCTGGAAAACCTCTCTGCACCATGTGGAGGAGGCACAAGTTAACAGGCAAAGGTCAGAGGAGCTGGAGCTTTCTTGCCTCCCCCACAGACTCATAACTGCTCATATAAGGAGGGAGGGAGACAATCAAATGGAGCTATTCCAAAAGTATTATCCTGCCAAGGTCCTTCCTAAAAGCCAGGAGGCAGAGGAGACAACATCAACACCTTAGGATTGTATATCAAATGAAAATGTACTAAGGCATGTGAGGTCTAAAATATTATGGGAATGGGACCATGCAGCCCCTTCTCAGGGGACCTGTACCAAAAAAAAGATGTGGGCGTCATGTCTAGTTGCTTGTCACTGTCGCACACACTGTGCAGCACAGTCAGGCTGGATGAGAGAGAATGATTCGGAACTGTGATGGTTGTGGTTAGAAAATGACGCAACAAGACACAAGCAGATCAGAGAACTTACACTTGGAGAATGCCCCGTCAGAGCTTTGTTTGTCTGGCCCTATGAGCATGCTGTACATTTCCTCAGTGACTGGGGAGCCAAAACAAAGGCAGGGATTTCCTGTGACCTAGCTGTGCGCACCAGCAGGTGAGATACCTGCACAGAGAGCATCACCCAGGCCCCACTCACTGCCAGGGGACAGCAGGGAGCAGGAGGTGCTTCACCTGCCCCGGTCCATACCTGCAGTAGAAGGAGGTGAATCATGTCCTGCAGGTGTCTGGACCTCCCCACTGAGGGCAGGTGGAGCCTGGGTGACTAACTGTGACACAGATATCAAGGACACTGCTTCTGGTGACAGTAATCCCTTCCTCCTCCTGTCCATCCCATCTGTGTGTGTGTCCAAGCATCCGTGTGCCTCAGGACAGAAGGCGTGGTGGGTGCTTTAACTCCTTTTGAGAGTACAAATCACACGTGCTGGTTCTGGCCCGGGAGTCCAATCCACAGACTCACCTGGAAAGACTTTTGGTGCTCTAAGTTGTGGAAGTATAGAAGCAGAGAATGCTTTGGGTTGGAAGGGACCTGAAAGATCCTTCAGTGCCACCCCCTGCCATGGCAGGGACACCTCCCATTGTCCCAGGCTGCTCCCAGCCCCAGTGTCCAGCCTGGCCTTGGGCACTGCCAGGGGTCCAGGGGCAGCCACAGCTTCTCTGGACAACCTGGGCGAGGGCATCACCACCTCACTGGAAATAATTTGATCCTAATATCCAATCTAACCCTACTCTCTGTCAGTTTGAACCCATTGCCCTCTTGCCCTGTCACTAGAGGCTCTTGTAAATCAAGGCTTTCATTTGTCTTCACCTCCCAGAAATTAATGCTGTCTGGCCTTGCCGTGTGATGAGGGACATGACCCTGTCATGTAGGACGTGTCCTCCCTGCTCCCAGCCCCAGCCAAGTTCTCTCACATGAAGCTCAGCAAAGCAAAGGAGGCCCAGCAGAAACCTGCTCCTTCTAGGTGAGGAAATACATGTCAAAAGAGGCAAGTTCAGTTAATTTTTTTTTTTTTAAGGCTTGTTGTGCCTTAGAAATTCAAACTTTTCTGAAGTGTCAGACTAATCATCAACCTCAGGTTCAGTGGAGCAGAGAAGTGCAGGCTTAGTTTCACACAGACATTGGCCAAGGAGGGACTTAAAGAAGCAATTCTGCTCGCAAGAGACCTGCACAGAGCATCAGAGCCCCTGCACAGCCCTCCAGCTATAAACACCTGCCCCTCCTTGAATCAGCAGCAGAGCTGCCACTTCTTCCACTGCCACCAGAACTTCACCCTGGCCATCATCTCTTTGTTTGTGTACGGGCAAATATTACAGCTTGAAGGCAGAAACTTTATGATCCTATAAACAACTTTTTGATAAGCCATCCCCTTGCCCTTCCCTGTTCCGAGTTGAAAGACTAACTTTCTTTTACTGCCCAAACAACCCTCCCATATCAGGTTCGGTTTCTTTCCTACCACTCCATCACTATGTTTGCTCTTCTTTATCACCCAGATCAATATTTATCCTTGTGGGTGGAAACTGCTCTCTCTGCTCACAACACTCTTACCACGTTAAAGTTTAACGTCACTAAAGAGGTAGTAAATGACAACTAAGCCTGCATAACCAGAAAGGCTTTATTTATTTAATTAAAGGATGCATTTTACTGAGGAAAGCCGACCATATCATTCCCAGACAGATCCTAAACACATTTTTCATAGTAATGAGCCTCCACTGACTGCCCATGTTTTGATAATGTAACTCCACCTTAAGAAGTGTCCAGCACAGTCTGATCCCATTCTGGCTCCACACCACTCCGACAGGTAATTCCATAGTTATGCTCTTGACTTACAAAGGACTGGAATCAGACCTGCCACCTCTATGTTTATCAAATTCTCTCTTTTGTTTGTTTTTTTTTAGCTGCAGTTTCCCAACAGTTTTTAAAGCAGAGGAGAATTTGCAATACTTTGTTTTATTCAAAGGTTTTTCTTGACTATCTGCTGAGAGAAATGTCTGCTCCTAACTCCCGTGCCAGCACAGTTTAAATGAGGGGGTTTGTTAATGTCCTTTTGCGGATTAACTCATTATTGAGATTACTTTCCAATTTTAACAAGCTTTCTAGTAATTATTAGCCACTGCTAGCAAACCCTGACGTGGCTCGGAGTTCGAGTTCAGTTCAGATAAACACACAAAAGTTCAGATGCTTATCCAGCTGCTTGCACTTCTTCAGTCCCCAGAACATGTCTGGAAGCCTATCGAGCTCCCCATCTCTCTGCTCCCACGTGCCAAGTCATGCCAAGAATGCTCCAGTTGCATTTTTTCGTGGTGCTTTTGCATGCCTGGTTTTGGCGTTGTGCAGAACCAAGAAGGACAAGGGTTGGTGAAAGGGGAGATGATGGGTGAGGCCTTGAAGGAAGTTCCCTCCCTCGGAGCACAGGCTGCTTTCAGGAACCTGCCAAAAGCTGTGGAGTCACCCAAACCTCCACAAAGGGCTGGCATCACAAAGAATTTAAACCCACCTAAGCCTCATGGGCAACAATAACCTTCCTCCACACCTCTACACCCTTCTTCCCTCCCTCAAATAGGAGCCGGTCCCTCAAATTGATTTAAAATTTCTCAGTGCCCCCAGCTCCAAGCACTGCCCCACGCTTCGCCTTTAACTCCCTCTTAGACACCAGTAGTGTCCAGACACTGAGCTGGAATTCCCTGGATTCAGGAGCTCCCCTGGATTCAGGAGCTCCTGGCAAGGATGCTTGCAGCACACCTCAAGCAGGCCCGGGTTCCTCACCAGAGGCACTCAGAAGGATTTAATTTTAAATAATGCCACAGCACATCCATACCCGCTAAGGGAATGAAAGGGCTGGAAACAGCACCCTACAGCCTGTGGAGAGTCCAAAAAAGCACTGTGATATCTAGTGATGAATAAGGAAAAAAATATTCAACCTGCAGCAGTAGTGGAGCATTTTCTAAAATGCTCTAATTTAGGCTTTATTTACATTTTCATAGAACCATAGAATCATGGAATGGCTTGAGTTGGAAAGGACCTTAAAAACCATCCACTTCCACCCCCCTGCCATGGGCAGGGACACCTTCCCCTATCCCAGGGTGCTCCAAGCTCCAGTGTCCAGCCTGGCCTTGGGCACTGCCAGGGATCCAGGAGCAGCCACAGCTGCTCTGGGCACCCTGTGCCAGGGCTTCACCATTCCTCATAGAATTTCTTCCTAATATCCAATCAAAACCTTCTCTATTTCAGCTGAAATACATCCCCCCTTATCCTGCCACTCCGGCCCTTATAAATATTCCCTCTCCAGCTTCTTGTGGGCCCCCTTCAGGTCCTGGAAGGCCGCAATTAGAGCTCTCCTGGTCTCAAGGAATAGCTTGAAAAGATAAAGCAAATTCATCTCACACATTTTGAAAACAAACACGAGAACCCTTAGCTTACATAAGTTAAAAAAAAAAAAAAAAAAAAATCACAGTTTTAAGGCCACCTGTACTTCTGTGTAGCTCTGCACTGTTTTCTCTCTCCTCTAACAGAACACATGGCCATTTTGTACTAATGAATTATCACATTCACCTCTGCAAAATATGCTGAAATATTTAAATATTTTCCCAGAGCCTCATGGTGAAATCCGTTCTTTTGTTAGAGGGCATCGCTAGCCACAGCTCCATATGGAAACAGAAAGCTTTAAAGTCTTGTTCTTCAGAGTCTTGTTCAGGTAAGATGGTGCCTCCTTTACCCATGAGATGGAGAGAACAGAACCGTGCATGTTGTGCACCAGGGGAGGTTGGACACCAGGAGGAATTTCCTCATGGAAAGGGAGGTCAGGCCTTGGAAAGAGCTGCCCAGGGAGGTTTGGAGTGCCCATCCCTGGAGGTGCCCAAGGAAGGCCTGGAGGTGGCACTCAGCACTCTGAGCTGGGGACAAGGTGGGCATCGGGCACAGCTGGGCCTCAATCGAGGTCTTGTCCAACTTCAGTGATTCTGGGATTCTGTCTGTGAGGAGCATGACAATTAAACCAGGAAAAAAGGAGGTGGGGGAATATGGGAGGATTAATCCCATTGCATTACAACTTTTCTTATTTAGTGAAAAGGAAATACAATTAGGAGGAACATATTAAACACACCTACACAGATATCTAAATATCTCCCTGGTGCACTCATACTCCTGCCTGTGGAGGAAACAGGCAGGCGCCACTTCCTTAATCAAATTAGAAAACTAAACTTAAAATTATCCCCCTCCAGAGAGATATTTACACCTCCAAACATATTCAGCAAAGTAGAATATGAAGCTGAAAGAAAATCACTGAATTATTTATTATCATTTTCTAATGTTCCAGGCTTACAATTTCAGACAGTAAAACGTACAGTAGAAAATGACTGATTACAGTGTACACCGGAAATTTTGGGGAATTAAAAGATAGCTGCTTTGCATGATAATTGCACACTTCCATTTCTGGTGGAAAATTAAAAAGCCATTGCTCCTCACTAAAGAAGACTATAATTGCAAATAAGGGAGTTTGGGGATGGGGGAGGGAAAGAGAAGGGAGAGGAGGAGAGAAAGAATGATGGCAAAGATTCCTGTGGAGGGTTACAGTGAATTAGGTGATGCTCCATTAAAACAGCTTCCAAATTTCAGCCAGTAAGGAAATGAGGTTTGCACCTTTGTTTTTTAGGTTAATGCACTCCACGCACCATCAGGACATCGGTGTGCTGAGATGTCCAACAGCACAGTGGAGAACTTGCAACTGAAGGCTTTTTCAAAGCAAACATTCCCAAGGAACAGGTCAATTTATAGGCTGGGAATAGTCCCACACAAGCCTCTGAATGAATCCCACTGAACTTGTTCTCCCGGCCTTCTGTCATAATGGTTTTTCTTGCAGGTGCGACATAAGTCTTCACTTACACAAGCCAAAAGCTTTCAGAGTGTTTGTACAAAAGCCACATAGCACCAGACTTTGGTGGCCTTTTGGGGGAGTTCACTGAGGTGCTACTGAGGGCAGCTCATGAGCAGGCAGGAGGTTCCTGCATCCCATCTCTTCTGAAGTGGAGAAAAGCTGGGTAATGTTTGCTGGGTGTCCTGCAGGATGCAGCTTATCCCGCCCATCCCACACAGTCACACCGGCTGACCCCGGGATTGCTTCCAGTCATGGCCAGAAGCTCAGGAAGGTGCAGGCACACGTCATAATTTAGGCAGAAGACCAAGGTTATGATTTAGCACATGCGTACTGAGAAGTTCCTCAAGACAGGTAGGCATGAACTAAAAATATAAATAAATAAATAAATAAATAAATAAATAAGCACTAGATCACAACCAGCAAGGTCAAGCAAAGCTCCTCTAGAACACAGGGAGAGCAAAACTGGGGTGTCAGAGGGAAGGAAGCAGAACAAGTCTCTGCAGAGAGCTGGGAAAAGGCGTTTGGGGATGTAACACATTCCTCTGGTTAGATGCCAGCCCGGAACATGGCAGAAAGTTCTGGTGTCCCCAACATAAGAAGGACATGGAAGTGATGGAGCAATTCCAAAGCTGATAAGGGAACTGGAGCACCTGCCCTAAGGAGACAGGCTGGGAGAGCTGGGGATATTCACCTGGGAGAAGAGAAGGTTGTGTGGAGACCTCACAGCATCTTCCAGTGCCTGAAGGGGGTACAAGGAAGGTAGAGAGGGATAATTCATCAGGAACTGGAGTGACAGGACAAGGGGAAGTGGCTTCAGACTGAAACAGGGGAAATTCAGGTTAGATATACAGAAGATATTCTTCCCTGGGAGGGCAAGGAGGCCCTGGCACAGGGTGCCCAGAGCAGCTGGGGCTGCCCCTGGATCCCTGGCAGTGCCCAAGGCCAGGCTGGACACTGGGGCTGGGAGCAGCCTGGGGCAGTGGAAGGTGTCCCTGCCCATGGCAGGGGGTGGAAGTGGACGATTTTTCAGGTCCTTTCTAACCCAAACCATTCCATGATTTTACAGTACGTATTTCCAGACGTGAGACCTGTGACACTGGTGCACCTTCTACAAGAAAACCCATCTGCAGATGACTGACAGCTACACAAAGATAATCTCAGTGTAAGCAGCCAGTACAAAGCCAAATTGCACAGTAGATGTACACTAAGCGCCAGCCTAATGGGAGGTTTTTGTTTTGGGGTAGGCTGGGGAATTTTGGTATTTTTCTCTTTGTTCAACTTCCAGTCACCCAAAAACATGCCAGCTCAGCTTTCTGACCGTAGATCATGAAAGTGGCTTCACTCACAACTCAACAAAAGCTGTTTCTTAACTGTGGGAAAGGGATAGAAGAGACTTCTTCCCTTCTGGACAAAGCACTTCGCTCCCAGAGCTTTCTTGTCTTGGCTGGAGAGGAGCTAACTCAGCACATAAAAGAGACTCCCTTCAAGCCTGCCTTGCATTTTTCAGAGCTGTTATTCCGAGATGGTGCTTAAAGGAGCAGAGAGAATTTACATTATCGGGGGAAAAAATGGCATAGACCAAAAAAAAAGCACAGCTCTGCTGAGAAGTAGCACAGCTACCGTGGTAATACAAAACAGGGAATGTTAACATTAATAATTAATATCAGGAAGGTTAATGGATATATTATATTTTTATATTCTATATTTTGTATGTTTTATATTATGTGCCATATATATGCTATAGATGCTGTGCTGTATATGATATATTAATAGATTTAAAATGTTAATTAATAGTATATGTTAAAATAAATAATATTAATATAAATGCACCCACGACTTTGATTTTGCAACAGGAGAACTGGAGAAGTTCAGCTTCTATGCAAATGGGGTAAAAAGAGCTCTCAGGAGATGGGAAGCCCTTGGTTTGCACAAGACACAACACGAGTAATGCGAGTGCGACAGCGTGACCGCCTGAGTGATTGGGAAGAGGCAAAAACGGGATGTTTCTCCTTTGTTTATCACTCTGCAAGATGTAGAGAGAAGAGGAAATAGGTTAAAAAACACACACACACACACACACACACACACTCTTTTTCACAACGCACACTGTGGGATCCGTTACCATCGGATGTCACGGGAGCCAGAAATACAACTGGAAAGCTCAGCCCAGCTCATGGAAGAAAAGTCCACGGTGAGCTATAAAACACAGAAACACAAACACGGCCTCTGGGCCAGGAAGTCCCCGCACAGGGACTGCCAGGAGTGGGGAGGATGTGCTGGAGGAAACGTGAGGATGTGCCTGTCCCTTCTCGCACCCTGCTCTGGGTGTCCCTGCCCGGATTTGGGACAGGCCAGTGGCTGCCTTTTGTCCCCTTGCAGTGGGGCTTCTCTTCTACAAGGCACCAAATGCTTTGGTTAAAACCTTCAGCACTTGGGAATTTGGGTCCTAAACACCCTTTGGTCCCATCAGTGAAAAGTTTCTGTGAGCATTTAGGAAATTTCTTTCCACTGCCATAATTTTTACCAAGAACTTTGGGTTTGCTGCATCTGAGGGTAAAGATAAAAGTGGCAAAAACCTTCCCAGAGCGAGTACAGCACCCTGGGGGAAATGGTCTGGCTGGAACAGTGGCACCCCCACCTCCACCCACCCACCCTGGGAGAAGGTCTGATCATCTGGCCAGCCCAAAATTCTGAAATATCCACACACATCCAGAAATATGCATTTGTGCATGGTCAGGAGTGTTTGGGGGGACTTCCAGGTGGATTGCTCCCAAAAGTTACAGTACAGATCTGTCTCAGGCTGGAAAAAATGAATTCTGTTTGTCCTTCCACTTTTCCTCCTAACTTAACGCTTTCTGTATCCACCTTTTGTAAGTAAATATTTAAAAACATAGATTTTGAAATCTCCAGGGATGCAAATACCTGGGATTACCCAGAAGATTAAACAACTGAAGCCAGCATCTCAACATCCCACACGTAACCAATCCCATTCCTGAAGAGGCCACAGGAATTGATTTTGTTAGCAGTTTTTATGGAATGCCTCAAATATCATTTGTTAACTGGAAGCAGCCATTGCTCAAGAAGGAAAGAGATGTGTGCCTGTTATGTAACTCGCTGAATCTTTTTCTCTTGTTTTTGCCAAGATCCTCTTGATAATGGTGTGAATTGTTTAGGCAAGCTCATGCAGCCTACAGACATATGTACATACAATCTCTGAAAGAACTTTCTGTTCCTTGTTCCCAGGTACACACCACACCATGCTGCATATTTTAAAAACCTGCTATAGCCTGTTAATAGAGTGTGGAAATAACCCTGGAGGAGAAGGCACGCAGTTTATTACATAACTTTAAAAATTTTGGCCAGGAAAAAATGTCGATCCTACGAAATAGGTTTTAATGAAGTCAAGATTTAGGGATTTTTATGATAATATCTTCATTCCAGTTGCTGTTCCAGCATGCCAAGTCCTGTGTCCCATTAGCCCCTTACCAAACTGTTAATGGTGGACTTTATTTTTAATTTTTATTTGTAAAGGACAGGATGGGAAGTTGCTTATGTTGGCTTTTTCTCAGTACTATTATTCCTTGAAAATCTGATTATAAAGGGAATTCCAGTGAAGCAATTAATAAATAAAACAAAAGTAAGTAGTTTGGAAAAAAATACTCGACGATCGTCCTTGCTGCAGAACATGGTGCCTGAGTGGTGCCTTTTGGTTGAGACCCACTGAGATATAAAGATTTTCATTTGCATTTTGTACCTTTTAACCAATCTTGGCCAAAGGAATCACAGGCTAAAGTTTGATCTAACACAATCTCAGTTGCTCACAGGACAATTTGTCCTTGGTTTTGGTTACAGCTGGTCATGGAACCTGTTGGAGTGAGTCCAGAGGAGGCACCAGGATGAGCAGAGGGCTGGAGCAGCTCTGCTGGGAGGAAAGGCTGCGAGAGCTGGGATTGTTCAGCCTGGAGAGGAGAAGCTCTGGGCTGAGCTCACTGTGGCCTTGCAGGGCCTGAAGGAGCCCCAGGAACCATGGAGAGAGACAATTCCCAAGGGCTGCAGGGCCAGGAGCCAGGGAATGGCTTCCCAGTGCCAGAGGGCAGGGCTGGATGGGATCTTGGGCAGGAATTGTTCCCTGGCAGGGTGGGCAGGCCCTGGCACAGGGTGCCCAGAGCAGCTGGGGCTGCCCCTGGATCCCTGGCAGTGCCCAAGGCCAGGCTGGACACTGGGGCTTGGAGCAGCCTGGGACAGTGGGAGGTGTCCCTGCCCATGGCAGGGGTGGCACTGGATGATGTTTAAGGTTCCTTCCAACCTAAACCATTTCGTGACTCTCTGATTCCATGATTGATGACTTCCCCCAGCTCCCCTGTGTGCTGAGGTAATACAACTGTAAAAATTCAGAAAATGAGTCAAATTCCCACAGAGACCCCTGGAATGAGCCCCTCAGCATCCTCAGCACAGCCAGCCTGGAGTGCAGGACCAGCCTGTACCCAAGTGCTCGCATTTCCTTTCGAGGAGGGGCTGCTTTATCCACACTCTCTATCCACATTAACATAACCTGGGAGGGGAGAATATCAAACCAAACGAAACTTTAGTTAATTGCAGTGCATTTAATCAGCAATGAAGACACATCCTTTCTTTGACAGCAAACTGGAAAAGCCCTGAAGCCGTGTCATCGGTCGTAGGACAAAAAATTTGCATTTTTATCCTGGAGGGATTTTGTTGCTTCATAGCAGAAGTTCTGGACTATTTTGTGTCATGGCTTCAAGAAGCAAACTGAGCTGCATGTTCTCTGCTGCAATTGACTTTGAGGAAGTGTTAAAATGGAAATGATAAATGAATTGCTTTGAAAGCCTTGATTTTCCATTGAAAGTAGTTCACTGTATTCCATGGCTTGAAAACTCAGTGTATTTATGTGTCATCTAAATGTCTTCATCCTTTTCACAGCGTTTGATGAGGTATTACTTCAGTTGTGATGTTTATGCTATTTACTGAATGTGCTTAACTGTAAGAAAAATGAAACCATGTCTCAAATTCCTGGAGAGAAGCGGAGGAAAATCCCCTCTTCCTTCATGAGCACCCACCCTAAACCATCAGCAATGCGATTGTATTTTGCTATAATTAGTCTGCTATACATTCCACCCACCTCCTCAGGGTTTCCATGGGTTCTGGACTTCCAAGCACTGGGATGGGACCCACAGCAGAGCTCAAAAATGAGCACCAAGACAGATCTCCCGGTGCCTCCACCCCACAGTCTCTCATCTGAACAGAATTTCCATGGGCCACATTAGCATAATCCATCAAGGGCTTCTGGAAGTAAGAGGCTGAACTACTGGGTGCTTGAAGTTTTTGACTTGTAAATCAGCCATCTGGTACCAGCATCACTAGAAAAGAAGAAATACATAAAAACCTACTCAGTCTGCTAAGTTCACAAAGGCAACACAGCCTGCAGCTCTTCCTTAATATTTTTCCCCATTTTTTTTTTTAACTTCTTTGCCCTGGGCTGTTCTGATCATCACACTTTGTGAGGATCAAAGCCACCCCATAACCCCTAGAAAAATAACCCCCATACAAATAAAGACAGTGTATGGAGGTGAGTATTGCACAGATGTCCCGAGATGGGCACGTACCAGTGCTGGACAAGAACCACAATGAATGTTATAATGAGCATGTTCGAGGCTGGGTAAGATCAATTACACCCTCAGCAGTAAAACTGATGTCACAGAAGGTTGCAAGAGCTCCAGGTAAATGCTGTGGGGCAGGATGCCAAGAGCGGTGAGTTCTTCAGCTGAAGAAATTCTAAGCTACCTCAGCATCAAGATAAAAAAAAAAAAGGCATTAAAGGAGACAGAGCTACACATGAGCCATGACATCACTAATCTGCCGGGAGTAGAGTGCAAAATCAAATTTGCTTGTTGTTGCAAGTTCCACTTCTAATTTTACTTCTACTGGGAAACAACTCTGTCAAGGTCACTGAAACCACAGATGTGCAAACACCGATCCCTCCGAGTCCAGCCTTGCGTAAGATTCCATTTAATGATAATCTCTCAGGGGTGGCTCTTAAAACTCATCCTTCCACATGACAGCTGAGACAATTCCACATGTGGTGGTTGCTTCCAGGCCTCAGAGGGTTAAGTTTTCAATGTGAGATTTGCTATATTCAGAATGAAACTTCCTTCGCCATCAGCGCAGTGAGTGTGTCAGGATATTGCTGCTGCAGCAGCAGCAAAGCCTCCTCCTGTGTTTTAATGTATAAAAAGAAACACTTCCTGAGCAACAAGCCCCATCCATTGTGTCCCAGGTCTGATTTTTTGAAGTATGGAGACAGGCAATAGGCACAACAGCTTTCAATAAAGGGACCAATGGGTAATGACAGGCTCCAGAATGGGCTCTGACAAGCTCCGGCTGCCGTGGGTTTCTTATCACCCCACCGGGCTGGCTCCCCCTCCTGCTGGAGACGGCCACAGCCTGCAGCTCCAAACAGGCTTGTTTCTCAGGAAAGAGGGGTTGTGTGAAGGTTGTGAAGCAGAGCATGATCCCACATTCCCTTCTGCTGGCACCGTTTTGGGAGCAGGAGCCTCTGTCCGAGGGGTGGGAGAGGCAAGGACCTCTTAAACCACCACAGCTGTTTCCTCAGGGAGCATGGCTTTGTTACAGCCTTCGGGACTTGTCATTACACTTTGGTTTCACCCTAGTCCTGCTGAAAACCAGCAAAAGCCTTGGAGCTGGCTCCAGATGGAGCTGGACTCCGGTCTGTGCTGTGAACCACAGGAGAAAGGACACTGAAACGACGGACTTTGTGCTGTTTTCCCTGCTTTCTTTTCCCACAGCTAAACAGAAGCGCCCTTCATGCTTGCTAGTGATCCTGAAATGAGTAGCAGTGACCAGAGTGAGCTTAGAAAGGCTTTATGGCCAGCTTTGGAATGTCTGGTGAGCGCTCGCTTCAGCATGAACAGCAGCCAGCTGGTTCTGGGCTCCCCTAATGGGGAATTTGCAGCCTTTCCTTGCTGCCAGATGACATTTTAGGCCTTGGATGGTTTCGCTCCTTTTGCTTGGTTTGGTTTCAAGTTTACACATAAACAGCCACTACACGAGACGCCAACAAAACCTCGACTCAGCTCCTCATCAGAAAACAATTTTGTACTCCCACACCAATCCCGCAAATGCCTCTGACTCTCTAATAAAGCAGCATTAAAAATGTGCTCCCTGGCATGACTTAGGGCTAAGATATGGTCAGGGCTGGAGGATCCCTCTGAAAGGAGAGGGTGAAAAAGGACCCTGAACCAAGTGCCTGCTGTTGCTGCTCTCTTCTCTTGGGACATCACCTTTGGGGAGCTTTGTGGGGCAGGTGAAACCTCAGTGCCAGCTCCCTGTGCAACACCTGCTGTTCCGCCTTTTCCAACCCCGCAAATTAATCCCTACACTACAGGACTACTCAGAGACCCATGAGCGTTGCTACACGCTTGATTGGTACAAGCATAATTACAGCTGAGGTGGTGTTGATCTAAAAATAAAGCCATGACTTAAAACTACAGGAGATTTCGGACCAGGAAATAACTGGTCCCGAGTGCTGGGGACCACTTCAGGGATTTGATCATTTTCAGGGTTGGGGTAGCAATGATGGAGGGCTTCTGTAGGGTACGGGAGGGAGGTCCAGGCTCATTGCTCACCCTCTTGGCCTCAGTTTGCCACCTAGACATAACACAAGCCATGACCTTTCCCTGGCTTCATTATTTACAGCTCTTCTGGGCAAGGTGTATTTGCTCCCATATGTTTACGTGGTACACAGGACACGGGGACAAAAATTTCCATCGGGATTCTCCAGGTGACAATACCCCACAGAAACAACATGGGCCCAAACAGGCCCAGCAGGATGGCCCTGTAGGGAGGTATTGGGAGGCTGAGGATGTAAATCCACCCAGCACAGCCAGCAAGGGGCTGGCTACAGTACGGATCATGGAATCATGGAATATCCTGAGTGGGAAGGGACCCACAAGGATCATCCAGAGCAACTCCTGGCCCTGCACAGACACCCCCAACAACCCCACCCTGGGCATCCCTGGCAGCACTGTCCAAATGCTCCTGGAGCTCTGGCAGCCTCGGGGCCGTGCCCATTCCCTGGGGAGCCTGGGCAGTGCCCAGCACCCTCTGGGGGAAGAACCTTTCCCTGATCTCCAGCCTAAACCTCCCCTGAAACAGCTTCAATCTGCTTTTCAGAGTTTATCTGCAAGGAAAGTTAAGGCATCAAAGTGTCAGGTCACCAAACTCAACGTGAAACTTGTTGAAGCTCTTGGAGGGTGAGGTAGACCTTCCTTGAGGACTTCATGACTCCAGTTAGCAAAGACCTCCTGTGTGTTGTGCAAGGTGACCTGCTCCTTTTGACTAAAACTGGTTTTAGCCCTCCCATCCCCACCCCTGCCCAAGGAACAGGTCCTCCAGGAGATGCAAGGAGGGATCATTTTGGATGGGGAAAGCACTGATGAGCTCCACGTGGCAGAGCTGCAGCCAGGACAAGGAGTGCATCCACAGCCCAGGCTTCAGCCAGGGGTTTAGGATTCTTATTTTCCCCACAGAAATTAAAACCCCTCACATCGCCCTGAACCAATCTCACCCAGATGAGTTTGCTTGGCTCTGGCTTTGCCTGAGCAGCTCCAGCTCCAGCAAACCAGTCTCTCCTCCTACCCCTTTGAATTTTCCTTCCGCAAAGAAGCAACCCAGGCAGAACCAGCAGCTGAACTGGGAAAGGAGGAGTGGGGACTGGAACTGGCCTCTCCTGGAACGCACAGAAACCATCAGAATGATATTTGTGACCTGACTGCTCTACCCATGGGGAGGTTGAGCACTGATATTTCCAAAACCTAATGCTCATTCCAGTTATTTCCAAAACCTGATGCTCATTCCAGCAGCACAGATCGTTGGTTGGAACTGCGGCTGTGATTCTCAGAAACGCCAGGAATATCAAGCCTTTTCCCCCTTCCAACTCCCAATTCCCTGTTAGCTCAGAGAAATGTCCTGGACGCTCTCTCTGCTCCCGGAGGGGCAGCACTGAAACAGAAGCTGTGGGGCAGGAGATCAGCTGCTAAACGTGCTCTGTTTCTCCAGTCGGAGCAGGGAGATGGAAGCATTCAGGGAATGCCACCAACAACAAACACCCGGAGCTCTCCAGGCTGCCTCTACACATTTGGAAAACAAACAAGCAAGAAAGGCATTCAGACATCCCCTCTGTGTTTGACAGAGCACTTTAACGCCAACACTAATAATTCCCAGGGGCTGTCACAGGCCAGAAAAAGCACGACTTTTGTCTGTGATCTGAACATCAAACTGCAGCTCACACTGCATCTGTGCACCTCAATAGCTGAAGTCTTTCCAGCCCAGGAAGCTGAAGAGCTGACCCCGTCCAGATGTTTCCACAGGACGTTATCAGTGGTTCGCAGAGAGAGCCCTTTGAGAAGCTGAGAAAATACCTGATAAAGCTGAGAGGCAGCAGAGTTGCACCCACCCCGTGCCAGGCAGCATTCCCAGAGCCGGCCTGGGAAGCAATCAGCGCAGCAGTTTAACACCTTGGGTTGGGGAACAAAGGAGAATAGCAGTCTAAACTGAAGTGGAAGGAAGCTAGGCAGAAAACAATTATCAAAACTGGAACTCGGCCAGGACTGCCTGGATGAATGGCCCGACATAAAAACCACCACGGGATAGTGATGAAGGCTGAGCAGTGAAAATCTCAGTTTTCCGAAAGGCTGCGGAGTCCTACCAGGGCTTCGATGGGACAGAGCCTCATGAATGGTTGAGAGCAAGAGTGTCAACTGCTTAATCACCAAACTGCTTCCGGCAGCACCCACGGCCTCCGTGATGAAACCTCACCAATTATTGATCAGTCTCAGCCCTTTTGATCATGCAAGATCAGATAAGGTCACAGCCTGAAGTGATTCACCACTAACCTGGAAAAAGAAAGGCTTCGTTACAAACAGCAACACTCATTAGCCACACAGCTTAATGGAAAATATGCATTTTAAGGGGGGAAGAAAAACCATTGCCAGGATTACTGTTCTAAATCCTGTTACACATAGCTAAGCATAAGTGAGTGCTTACACACAGCTTTAAAATTGTTTCCAATTTGGAAAAAGAAGAAAAAAAAGATCAAGCATACTAAAATCTTTGCCTGCAAGATCTGAAAGATATATTCCTCTAAAACTGTGGCACTGAAAGAGGGTCTCCAAAGATTTCTTAGGCCCTTAACTGGTATTTAAAAAATTTGTTTATCACGAATACATGTAGAAAATTTCATCAGGTCACTCAGGTGTTTATATAAGGAGTCTTTCTTGCAGAGCATCAGACACCACTCACACTGATTCACCCATCTGCATTGTCTTCATCCAGATTGCAAACAGCAAAAAGCAGCGACTTTGATTAGAAAACTTCAACTTTTATTTTCCCCCCAACACAATATTCACCAGCCTTCACAACAACAAAAAATTGCCTCGCTGAAAGCTCTCTGGTGGCAGTCAAAACAAGTGAAATGCAGAAATAAGTGTGATGGACTGCATCAGGCAGGAGCAATAGAAGAGCATTTGAGTGAAGTGCAGCTTGGATGGATCCCAAAGAAGAGATGTGCTGAGATTGTTTACAAATACAGAGATGTGAGTGCTCCAGCTGGAGTTTATGGGCATCAGGAGGAATTCTCCAGGGGTTCCAGCTTTCCTGTGGCAGATGCCCCTCACTGCATCACTGGGAAAAGGGGAAGCTGCAAGAAATGTGAAAGTCTCTCTCAAAACAACCTTCTCCCAAACTTTATTCCCAGTTTATGTTTTCCTGTCATCCCAGAGCTTCACTGTTGGTCATGAAGGAGCACTGAGGCAGCCATGTTGCTCTGCTGGGGTGCTGGGCCTCTCCTAGTTTTGGGATGATTCCTTCAAATTCAGTCAGAGTCCGTCTTCTGCCACTGCTGCAGCCCCTTTACACTTCTTGAAGAACACAGAGGGTCTATAAAAGGCACCACTCTGCTCCCTGGAAATTCTTCTGCCAGGAGGATCCCAGGAGATCCCTCTTGGGATCTTTGCCAGGTGGCCTATCTGCACCACTGGTTTTGTAAGCCCAGAATATCTCTGTTTTTTCAGGATGGATGTGTGGCTGAGAGAAGTCGTATCCAGACAACTCCTTCTTGCAGGCCACTGTTCCCCAGCTTTCTTCCAGGAGCTGAGTTCCCTCCCTGAACAAGCTCCTTACACAGGAACATCATCCTTGCACTTTTATCCTTTCTGCTGAGGCTCTGTGGAGCTCTGGGGATGAGTGTGACTCTCGCTGGCTGAGTGTTTCACGCGGAGTCAGAACCTCAGAGCATCCCTTCTGGGGTCAGTGGGAAGGGAAAACAAACTTCTGGATTTATCCAAGCTCCTTTCCACGCTGGAAAAACCCACATCCTGAAGGGAATCTGCTCAGTGTCACAGTCTCTCCCTGTGGTGCCCTGCAAGCTGCCACACTGAGCAGGGAACATCACATTTTGCTGGTCTTCCCTGCGAGTTTAATTCATGGAGAAGCAAAAGTTTCAGCTGAAAGAATTTGAATTCTTTCTTTTCTTTGTGAGTGAAAATGATGTCAAAAAAATCTGAGCTAACACTGACCTAAGATACTTTTATCCAAAGGGCTGAGCGGGTCCTGTTGTGGGCCATCAGAACTATTAAAATGAAATTTTTTTTTAAAAAAGAAGAATAAATTTAGGCTTCATCCACAGGGCCAGAACTTTAACTGGTGTGGACTGGCAAAATTCAGTGGAGACACCAATTCAGAATAGGCAGACTCAGCTGTTTTGAGTATTCAGTGTAGAAGATGGTGAAATCTTGCTTTAATTTTACACCTGTGCCTTTCTGTACATTTTAGTACTCCAGCGTCCCTGAGATCCTATCCCCATTTGCACTGATTTATTTCCACAAAATTGGACTTCTATTTTGCCTTGAGAAAGGTGTTTCTATAGGAGCAGAGGGCTCCCTCCCCAGCTCAGCAGACAGATATTTGTGTGTCGATACCATAAATGGGAATATTTCAGTCCCAGAAAGATAAAATTTCAGTGGATTCCATGAGGAGAACGCATGTTTCCAGTCTTTCCTTGGACACCTCCAGGGATGGGGACTGCAAACCTCCTTGGGCAGCCCCTGCCAACGCCTGGCCACCCTTTCCATGGGGAAATTGCTCCTGGTGTCCAACCTGAGCCTCCCCTGGCCCAGCCTGAGGTCATTCCCTCTCCTCCTGTCCCTGTTCCCTGGGAGCAGAGGTTGTTCCCTGGCAGACAGCACTGCCAGGGCAGCTGTGTGGCACAAAACACCGTCCCCAAGGCTGGCCACAGCTGTAAATGGTAACTCAGGAGCCAAAGCCATGCCTCTGAGCCACAAAATGACCGCATTAAATAGGAAGGAAGTTAAACAATCATTCCCGTTGCTTAAGGTATGGGCTAACAGCATCAAAAGGGCTGATAATTAAAAATACAGTAATGTTTTCCCAAAGTCTCTCCACTCTTATTTCCTCTTTTGAGCTGCTCGATTGGTGTTTTATGAAGTGTCATTTTATCAAGGCCTAAAAATACCTCCAGACTTGTTGGGAGCACTCCCTGTCACATACAGGACATTGAATCACTCTGTTTGCTTTAAAGGCACAAACTCTGCTTGGGCAAAGCCCTGGGCAGGGAGGTGGGTTCGGTGCTTATGCCCAGTGTTAACCCTGCAAAAACTCCACACAAGCCACAGTCTTGGAGTGCTTCATTCAAATGGGATTTGGGAAAAAAACAAAGACAAAACAAAAAACAAACAAAACCCAGACATAGGAAAAACACAGAGAGCAATTCTCTGAGTTCTGGAAAATGCATGTGTTCCTGTGAGTAAAATTTGGCAATATTCTCTTAAGTTTCTTGGGGTATAAACACAAAAGCTAAAAAAAATTTCAAAGACTAGAAATCGTTTAACTGAGCTTTCAATGAAATAGTTGAACCAGCTTGTCTTGCAGCGTGGTCTTTAAAAAGACAACAAAAATGCGTGCAAAATCCAGACTGTTGGACAGCGAGCTCACCTGGCGGGTGTCACACACACCTGACAACACGGACACAAATTCACTCATCCCAGCCATGCCTCAGCTACAGAGGGATGAGAAGCTGGAAGCACTAAAGGCAGCCGGAGCTGGAGCAAGCAGGACAAAACCAAACCAGGACAAAACCCCAGCCCACAGAGACCCCTCCATCCCTGTGAGAGGCGGCCTTGGTGTCCCCATGGCCCTCGCAAGTCCCCAGCCCTTTCTCTGAAGGCCCCACTGATACTCGTGGGTATCATGACACATTTTCTCGGCTCCTGGATTGGGAAAGACGCCGATAGCATCATCCATCAGCACCCGAGGGAGCCAGCCAGGCCAGCTCTGCTCCGGCTGGCTTGGATACCTTCCCACTGAGCTCTGCCCTGAGTCACCCGCCCGCCTTTCCCCAGCTGCAGGCGCATCAGGCCCCGGCTGATGCCAGCACCCAGCTCTTCCAGCAGCCAAGCCTATCTAGGCCATCTCCCTGGAAGCGGAATGCCACCGGGCAGGGCTGGGAAGGCTGCCTCTGGTTTCTCCACGCTCTGGATGAGCTCCCCTGGATTTCTCCCACACGTGGCGTGCCTGCTCCGGCCGTGACGGAGGGCTGAGTTTGCCCAGCGTGGGCGTCCCATCCCCTCACGCCTTCCTGGAATAAATAATCAACAGGGAGCTGGCTCGGGGAAGCCTGGAGTTTGTACAAATCCACAGGGACAAGCGCTGGTGGCAGAGCAGGGTGAGGAACGAGGACTGTTACTCTCCCAACCACACAAATTAGGGATTATAAATAAAAACCATGAAAGCCGAGAGAAGGGAATTTTTTAATAGCTTGAGGAGTCATCTGGACACCCTGAACTTACCGTGCCCTGAAACAATCTGTTGGGCTGCGCATCATTCACCCGGTTTATGACCTCTGGAAATTTGGACAAAAAAAAAGGAATTCCATACTTGCACCACCTCACCTAATTCGTATTTACAGAATTAAATACCAGGCTGGTGTTCTGTCCATCTCTGCCTAGAAGATTAGCAATTATTCCACATTTTCAAGAAGCCATATTGCAAATAGTCAGTTCTGCTAATTGCCTTAATTATTCAACCCCTGATTTAAATGCAAGTTTTTCAGCATACTGCTGGTGACTTAATTAATTATAATTACGCACAAGTCACGTTTCAGATATATAATCTTTATAAATGATAGACAGATGAGTAAGGATAGGAATCCAGATCGCCAAACACAAGTTCAGCCCCCAATTAAAGAACCGTGCGCATCCCGAATTTAAATGCTGCATAATAATTATTTCTATAAATAATAGTATCTAGAGAAGGAGCTGATGACAGAGCTGTATCCCAATAATTAGGAATGACTCCAACTTTGTTTACTATTCCCTAGAGATGCATGCCTATTGATTTTGTTTTGAAATGACCAGTTCATCCGAACACCTCGGTGCGTGCTATCAAATATTCAAACTGTCTCTTCAGCCACCTGCTCTGCAGAATTAGCACCATCTCTCAGAGAAGTCATTCCTGGGGTGGAAATGGTTTGTTGTCCCTCTGAAGAAACCAAAATATCAGCCGATAGCATGATACATTAATTCTCAGAGTTCTTCCCTCAATTTTTGGTTCACCAAAAGCCATTTCTGCAATGTTTTTAGCTCAAAAAAAAAAAGTTAAATATGCTATATTTTTAAGTGAAACATACAACATGTAACTCATTAAGGTGTGTTCAACAGATGTTTAAAAGCTGTTGAGCTGATTCAGATGTTTTGCTATTTTAATCCCATCTTTATAAGGAAATATGTGATCATCCTATATCTTGCATGACTGGCTGTTTTCCTATAACAAATTTTGATCCCTTAGCCAACTGCAGTCCCATTTGGCAGATGACAGGAGCTCAGGAATGAATTATGTTCCTACCTCTACTGAAAAGGAGCGACTGGGTAGAGGAGAGGGACCTTGTCAGCATCCTCACAGAAAGAGAAACATTGTGGAGCTTGAATGAACTAGGAATCCACCAGGGAGAGACACAGGAAAACAGGCTGCCAGTAACCATTGCTGGGCTTTAAACCAGTATCCTGCAGAGGAAGAACAGGAGACATAATTCTCCAAATGGACATTTCTCTTCCCTTTGGACTGTTCCAGTCTTCCCTCTGTCTCTTCCACCTTCAACCCTCCCCTCACAGCTGAGCTGAAAACGCTGCCACTGAAGTCACCTGCGTGGTTTGTCACTCCAACACCTTTTTCCCCAAGGCTTTACATCACATCAGCCACAGGCTTCCAGCCCTTACCGGGGATGTGACTCAGGAGCCTCAGTCCTTCCTACATTCCTGCTTCTGTACCCTCCCACCTGGTCCCACAGCCCCCACTGCACTCCTGCATGACTTTGCTGCTTCTTCCACCTGAAAACTGCAAAGCAGCTGGTGATCCACTGGGTTTCCTCTGGAGAGCACAGAAAATGGGTTTAAATGGAGGAGTCAGACAGCAGGCTGATGTTCTGTGCTAATTAATTCTCTTCTCCTCTAAACCTTGGCTCAAAACATGCCACTTACGTGTTACCAAGTACAAGCTCTTCTTTCACTCCCCTGCCTTCTTTAAACTCCATGGCAGGTCTTTGGAAAAGGAAGGGATTGCTTTCCTTGAATAAAACCCGACCCGAGAGCCTCACAGAGCCCCCAGGAGCAAAAGCCAGCACGAAAACTGAGACCCAGAGGACAAAAACAAACAGAGGGCATAATTGGTAATTCGACCTTTGGAGCTTACAGGGAAGATTAGGGTTAAGAGCTTTACAAAGTTTGCTCTTGAGTTCACTGTTTACAAAAGATGTCAGGAAGATAAGTGGGGAAGATTTATTTTTGGAAACCCAGAGACAGAAGATGTGCAGGTCCCAAGTTCAACGTAGCTAAGCCCACGCTTGGGATGGTCACCTGCATGATTAGTATCCCAGATATCAGAAAACTGAATGTATCTCCTGTCCCACCACTACCGGGCATGGAGAGTGCTCTCTAGAAATATACGATTGGCCATCCATACTGAAATCCCAGAAACATGGGACACTGGTGGGATTTAGGATGGAGCTCTGAAATCCAGTAGACTGTCAGAGCATGGAGAAGAGTGTGGAAGGTACCCTGCCATTTTTCCCACTGGGATGTCAAACGTGAGGTCCCCACATTATTTACAGACATGGAATATATATTAAAAAAAAAAAAAAAAAAAAAGAAAGGCACTAATGATATTCCTGAAATAAGATGCGTGATTCACTCTCTAGGGATGGATAGGTGCCCGTTTTCCACGCCTGATCACTCATTCCTGGTAAGATCTGGCGAACCCAAGTATCGATAGCATTGGCCATTTGCCAAACAGGCTCCCAAGTGAAACTGCCTGCTCACTAATTAATGGAACTGGAATGGCCTTCAGACAGTCATGACTTTCAGTCATTATTTATCTCATTGGAGGAAAGGCTTTTCAGCGGGGCTTGTAGTGACAGGACAAGGGGAAATGATCTCAAGATAAAGGAGGGCAGAATTGGATTAGATATTAGGAAAAAAATCTTTATTGTGAGGGTGGTGAGGCCCTGGCACAGGGTGCCCAGGGAAGTTGGGGACTCCCCATTCCTGGGAGTGTCCAAGGCCAGGCTGGATGGGGTTTGGAGCAGCTTGGGATAGTGGAAGGTGTCCCTGCCCGTGGCAGGGGTGGCACTGGATGACATTTAAAGACCCTTCCAACCCAAACCATTCCATAATTCTCTGCTTCTGTGATTCTAGGAATGTTTCCATTTGGCATCTCCTCATGAAGCCTGGGAGTCACCCAGCCCCAGCACTCGTAGGCTTCAGGAGCGGATTTCAGGCTGATCCTCACAACTGTACTCTTCAGGCAACACTGAGGCAGCAACAGAGGTCTCCCCTCACACCTCACCAGACATCCCCACACGAGAACTGGCTCAGGCAGAGCCCAAGGAGGGATGAGCAACCACTGAACTGAGGTAAATATGACACCTCACTGCAGCAGCACATCCTTCTGCCAGCGGGAGAGCAAATGATGCTGCTCTCCCATGTCTTGCGTCTTAGAGAGCCTTATCTCATCTCCAATAACACACAAATTCTTATCTCAAGCCTGGTAAGATGTGAGCCCTGATCAAAGGTTCCTGTTAACAGCATTTATTTCTCGTGTGATTCTCTGGAAACAAATACAGTCGACCCCACGTTTCCTGTCTTTATCTCTGCGGGGGCACAAGCTCTGGTGTCTTTAATCTGCTCTGCTGCCTCGTATTTCTGAGACGTGTAAGAACTTTATTTCCCTCAGATCAGGAGATCCTTCCCAGCTTTGGTTAAAATTGACCAAATGGTTCAAAAGTTGTTTGGGGGAAACAGGAAGCCAGAAGAAAAAAAAAAGGCTGAGTGACTCCGTGACTCCCATTTCCTTAAGCTCAACCCAAGCTAAAACACATCCTTGCAGGGAAAGCAAGAATCCCTGGAACAATTACCCAGTAAACAAACTCTTTCTTCAGGAACGTGCTCCTTTCAAGGGAACACATGCAGAGGTGGGAGAAGGGAATATCCCAGAAAAACTAAGTTCCTTTAGGTGTTTTCAGTATGCTTGAGAACAGAAAAAGGAGTGGAGTGTGCTCCTTTAAAGTCCCTTCACCTCTTCCTCAGTAACTGAACTCTCCACTGGAGCGTGTAACAACACAGGATAAAGAGACCTAAGGAAAGTGAGGGAAGGTTTTAATGTCAGAATATCAGATGTGGGAAGCCAATGCGTTACTAAGGATTTATGGGACATTTTCTATGTAATCCTCAACCTTTTCCTTTTTTTTTTTAACAGTAGGAAACAGCTACTACATAAATGCCGGGCTTTATGGATTAGAACCCAGCAAGTCCCAATCTGGAAGCATCATCTGTCCCTCTGTGCCGGGCACTGAGAGGCCGCTCGAGGGCTGTGCCCAGTTCTGGGCCCTGCAGGAGAGCCCTGGAGGGGCTGGAGCGTGTCCAGGGCAGGGAACGGAGCTGGGAAGGGGCTGGAGCCCCAGGAGCGGCTGAGGGAGCTGGGAAAGGGGCTCAGCCTGGAGCAAAGGAGGCTCAGGGGGGCCCTTGTGGCTCTGCACAAGTCCCTGGCAGGAGGGGGCAGCCGGGGGGGTCGGGCTCTGCTCGCAGGGAACAGGGACAGGAGGAGAGGGAACGGCCTCAGGCTGGGCCAGGGGAGGCTCGGCTTGGACACCAGCAGGAATTTCCTCCTGGAAAGGGAGCTCAGGCCTTGGCAGGGGCTGCCCAGGGAGGTTTGGAGTGCCCATCCCTGGAGGTGTCCAAGGAGTGCCTGGAGGTGGCACTCAGAGCTCTGGGCTGGGGACAAGGTGGGCATCGGGCACAGCTGGGCCTCGGTGGGCTGGGAGGGCTTTTCCAGCCTCAGGGATTCTGGGACTCTGCCCCAAATGTGTTTGGTGTTTGGGAGCTGCAGCAACAGCTCAACCAGCCTGAGGCAGGGCTGCAAACTGCAAAAACGTTGGGAAGAGGCAGAGGGTCCAAGTCCAGGGAATGGATATTTAAAGCCGATTGCCAACCATAAACCCTGGCACCCGCTGGGTGTGGGTTCCCAGAAATGCCAGGTTACTGGGAAAGCTCAGAAGGAATTTAAAGAAGGTGAGATCAAAATCCCTATCTTTTAAAATCTTTGCCAGTTTCTTTCCTGCCTGGCCAAAGTGTGTGTTCCCCTGAGATAGGAGCTCCACACAACTCCAGTTTCTCCTGGGCTTACTCAGGAGCACTAAGAGCAATACAGGTTCTGCTTAAAGAAATCCAATGGGAATCCCCAGAACTCACCTGAGCCGGACCTGAGACTGTATTGCTTCCAAAGTTCAGTTTCCAGAGTGAAAGCAGGAATGTGAGGGGTGATCACTTACTACATTGATAGAAAAGCAACTGAATTATTACCATAAAGATCATAGTAAAATCTATATTCTCATTTAAAGACTTCTGGGCAACCCTCAGCTTTCCTTATGAATCAGACACATTAATAAAACCAGCTTGCACTGAGACAAAAGAGAGAGACTGCACTACAGGAGAGAAAGAAATAATGTGGTGGACAGCTTATTTCTCTCCTAATTAAAAGATTTTCCAATGCTGGGAGAAGGAGCAACAAAGTCCTGTGGCTGCTTATCTGCCCGGGGCCAGAGAGCAATCCACTTCACACCTGGGAGTGAGCAGCGACTCCAGAAATCTGGGTGCTGTCAGCAGCACAGCTCAGCTATGGCAACACTCATCTCCTGTGAGCAGAGAAGCACATCTGGCCCGCAGAGGGGGATTCATGCCACTGGGGAAAAAGCTACACTGAGATCTGTGTGGACAGGAACTGCTTACAGCACTCCCTCCCTTTGCTTGATGTGTCCAGGGCTCCACCAAAACCCACTGTTCGTAAAAAAGACAGTTCAAAGTAAAAACATGTTTTTTTTAAAAAAAATTAAAATTAAGAAAAGAGCAAAAGGAATAAAAGGGTTTGATCAATCATGGCTTGGGTTTACTTTGTTTGTTGGGTTTTTTTCCAAAACACAATTCACAAAGGGTTTTTTTGAGACTGATTTTATTGTTCCTAGGGGAGGAAAAGCCCTAATGCCTAAGGTCCAGCAGATTCTCACGGGCTAAGGAAATTATTTCCCTTTGTTTTATGCCAGCCTGGCACAGCCTGTCCCCCTTGGAGTGTTTGCTGGCCAGTGCCATCCCAGAAGTGGCACTTTCAGCCCCGTGTGTCATTAAGCCCCCGCTGACTGCTTGCATTCTCTGGGCCTCACACAGGACCAGGTGGCCACAGTGGGCAGGGCAGGGACCTGTGGCCACACGAGTGGCCACCTCACATCCTGCAGGAATGTCTGCTTTGCTGGGAGCACCAGCAAGGCAAGGGGGCCACAGTGCTCCAGGGTTTCTGCCACTAACAAAGCTGCACACGGGGTGGAACAAGACTCATGGGTTGGCCCCAGCTGGACACTGGGGTGGGATATCACAGCCCCCTCCCCCCCCCAAAAAAAAGTGAATTATTTCACACTCCAAATACAGAATTTGCTTCCAGGGCCCATCAACACAACTAAGTTCACTTTCTGCTCTGCTAATAATAGTCTGTGAAGCCAGGATTGTCCTCCAAGATTATCCAGCACAGCATATGTCTTATGTTCTCCACAAATATTAAACATACCCCCGCCCATCCCTTCCATACTTCTCCCTCATTTGCTGTTGTGACAAAGATATTCTTGAATGAGTCTTAATGACTCATCCCAAATGTTGTTTTTTTGAATTGTGATAAGCACTAGACGGGGTGACTAATGGGCTGTGTGCAACACCTAGACAACGTGAGCAATTCCTTGTTTGCTCAAACCATATTAGATACTGATAGCAGATACAGGCATTGCACCTGCTCCATTGTAAAAAGGGAAAAACCAACCAGGACAGATACAGCAACTGCTGCTTGTATTTGTACAAAGTGAATTTATCTTGTCAGTGCTCCAGAGAACGTATGTTGGGGCTGCTATAAAGCTCCCCGCTCTTGTAAAAATGACTAATTTGACATTATGCCCCCAGGGAA
Organism: Dryoscopus gambensis; assembly: GCA_013389985.1. Lineage (NCBI taxonomy): Eukaryota > Metazoa > Chordata > Aves > Passeriformes > Malaconotidae > Dryoscopus > Dryoscopus gambensis. Next base: position 419,775 of record WEIT01039824.1, read on the forward strand.
GTAAAAGCAAAAAGACAGCCAGCTTGGCGATGAGGGAACAGTGCTTCCCAGAGGTGGCTGTGAATGAAACACAGGCAGTTTTCCAAGTCTACCAGTGTATGCACCAGTGGACACAACCATGCACACATCTACTTACAGCTAAGCCTGGCACCGCCTTTCCTTTTCCTACTTCTGTGGGAGTAGGGTTGGATTCCTTGATGGAAAGGCCTGAACAAGCTTCCAGCAGAAGAGCCAGTCAATAAAACAGGATATAGCTCTTACATATGGATTATTTTAGTAAAGTCATTCAATTGATGGATTTTTGCTCCAGACACTTCAGGCTGAGATCCTCAACACAGAGTAGGGTGAACGCTCCTGACTACAGTGATCTACTCCTGAATTTCTGCTTGGGTCAGGAGAGAAGCCATCAACTTCTCCCTTACTCCTAGAACTCAAAAATGCATGTCCCAGTAGAATCCCAGAATCGTTTAGTTGGAAAAGACCTCCAAGATTATCCAGCACAAGCTGTGCCCAATGCCCACCTTGCCCCCAGCCCAGAGCACTGAGTGCCACGTCCAGGCACTCCTTGGGCACCTCCAGGGATGGGGCTCCACCACCCTCCTAGGAGCCCCTTCCAAAGCTTAACAGCCGTTCAGCGCAGAAATTCCTCCTGGTGTCCAACCTGACCCTCCCCTGTCACAGCTTGAGGCTGTTTCCTCTTGTCCTGTCTCTTGTTCCCTGGGAGCAGAGCCTGATCCCCCCCCGGCTGCCCCTTCCTGTCCAGCAGTTGTGGAGAGCAAGAAGGTCCCCCCTGAGCCTCCTTTTCTCCAGGCTGAGCCCCTTTCCCAGCTCCCTCAGGTCCCAACACGCAGCACCTGCCCGGACTGAATTTCAAAATATTATGTAAACAGAGATATTCTTATTCACTGACCACAATGAGAGTCACTGCTGTGCTTTTTGTAAAGATGTGTGCATGCACTCAACATGCAGTAAGAGGGATCCATGGATGAAATCACGGCATTCACTTGCCAAAAGGAATCAAGTGATTAGAAATGACTCCGTGCTCACTTTCAGTGCCATGAGTTCTGCCACTACCCAGCACCTGGCTTGCACAGCTCACTCCACAGACAAAAGTCAGCAAGGTGAAAAAGAGAACTGGGAGTTTGCTCTGGGAGGTGAGGGATTAATCACAGAATATCCTGAGTTGGAAGGGGCCCACAAGGAATATCAAAGTCCAGCTTCTGGCCCTGCACAGGAAAACCCCAAGAATGTTCTTCAGAGAGTTGTCCAAACGCTCCTGGAGCTGTGGCAGCCTCGGGGCCATGCCCATTCCCTGGGGAGCCTGGGCAGTGCCAGCACCCTCTGGGGGAAGAACCTTTCCTGATCTCCAGCCTGAGCCTGCCCCGGCCCAGCTCCAGCCGCTCCCTGGGTGCTGTCCCTGTCCCAGGAGCAGAGCTCGGAGCTGCCCCTCGGGAGGAGCTGCAGCCCCTGGGAGCTCTGACCTCAGTGTCCCCTTGTCCAGCTGAATGAGAGTGAAGTCAGTGGAGATTAATAAAGAAGGTAAAAGAAAACATAAAAGATGAACAAATTCTGTGATGCCAAGGCTCGAGCACTGACACACAGCAGAATATATCAGCATGAAAGAAAGATCTTAAGTCATTTTTCCAAAAATATTCCCAGTGCTCACACTGAGAGTTCCCACTCAGAGAAGGACAAGAGCAGCAGTGACAAACTTCCAAGCCATGGGCTCTCTCACTCTGTGCTGTTAACATCATTATCTACACACCTAGGGCTAAGGCAAAGTTTTTAAACAGCTGTCACACCTTACTGAAGTGCCAGCACACAACTTTTACAGCCACGGAACAACGATGCCAAACTCCTCTATTTTTTGGTGAGGGGGGAAGAAAAGAGGGGCCCATATCCAGCAAGATGAATTCCTGCCCTCACTGCACTGAAGGGCACATCACAGTGATTAGTGAGCTGACCAAGAGAATCACAAGCTTGTGCACAAGCAAAGTAATTCTTAAATGAAACCAGCAGGGAATATAAGAAAAAACTCTGCTGCTAAAGGAAGCTCAAACATACTTTTTTGAACCCAGTCATCCAAAAACAATTATTAAGCTCTGTTGTTTCTGAATACACTTGGCCTTAAAATATTAACATGTGCTTTTTGTTTTATGCCTCAGACTGCACGAAATGAATTAAATACACCCAAAATGGTATGAGCAATCTCTCAAGCACTAGCTAGTTTAACAACTAATCTTCTGCTGTAGTATGAAAGGTAAAGCTTTAGGTTTTTCCATCATATGAGGCATCATCCTACAGCTCATGTGTTAGGCATCTCTCCTGTCCACTGCCAACATTATTTGAGGCCTGCCTGCAACATTTTCACTTAATTAAAGAAAAAAAACCCAGATGCATAACCACTTCAAATTCTTATGCTTTATGCAGCTGGGAGTTTACCTGACTTCTTTCAGAGTTATAAATGTGAAACGTAGCACTTTATGGGTAAAATGTAGCAATATCTGGGCTCAAACTTTGACACAGTATTTTTTTTTCTGGGCAGTAATTAGCCGTGTTGGTTTGCATGTGCTCAGAATAATGACACACACACACACAAATAACTCACTGCACTTTGTGACTCACTGGGATGCCTTCGCAGAAATTATCTTGGTCACACTTTGTGCACCGAACACCGTGGGGAGAACTCTTCAGTGGGGACAGCCAGCGGTGTTTTATTTTAGCTGGAACAATCTACGTCTGAGTGAAAAGCCATTCCATACCCCCCCTTTCCCCCCAACCTGTATAAATATTTTGTTTCAGTCTTGTTGAATGGCAGAGTAATTGAGTATCATCCTTTGTTTCAACCATAACAGCGCCTTGTTTGAAGTCGCTATTTCAAGCCGAGAGAGCCGGGCCTTTATTTTTCAAAGATGTTATTTCCTGAGACCCTTTGCTCTGCGAACTTACAGCCGGCCACCACTGGAGCTTCATTGTTAATTGTCTTTTTAGGGGCACAAATATACAGCCTTTCCTTTCAAATTCAGGATGGCTGTGTTTATTTACGCTGCTGAATGCAAATGCACTTTGGAGGAGGCATCCCTGGTGCTGCAGGGATGCCAGGAGCAGTGGGAGGAGGTGCAGGGTTGTACTGGACCCTGAGAGCCCACCAGACACTCCTGGGTCTCCCAGGGAAGGGCTGCTCCAGCCCAGCCCTCCTTACAGCAGCTGGAGGATGAGGAGGAGGAGAAGAAGAAGGAAGAGGAGGAGGAGGAGGAGGAGGAGGAGGAAGGACACGTGCACCCCAAACCTCCCCAGCCAGGGCAGCTGAGCCAACATGCAGATGAGGGTGCCACGCACACCGGGACAGCACGCCAGGGATTTTCACTCCTGAGTGTGTCCTCTGCCTCTGTGGCGCAAGAGGAATTCTGGAGGAGTAAGTCACAGCTGCTCCGGAGCTGCAATGCAGCCCTGCCACATACCTGCCTCCTCACATTCCCCCTCCACGCTTTAAACCTCGACATTTTTTGGATCTTATTCCCCCTCTTTGTTGTCCCCAGTGGGAATATGGTGTGCAGACAGCGGGTGAAGCCCTTCCCTGGGGTGCCCTGACCATCAGCTGCTGCCCTTCTCTCCCTCCAGTGAGCTCACGACTCAGCCCTGCAGCTGCTCAGATCAGAAATACAGGGCCAAACAATCCCCTTGGACAACCATCCATTGCCAGCGACTTTGGTACTCCAAAAAAAATCTAACAGGTTCCTTTACTTTAATTCACTACAAGAAAGCAGCTCTTCTGCTTATTTTAGAGACACCATTGCAGAAAAAGGCAGTTAAAAAACCCCAGAAATAACTCCTTAGCACTCACTTTCAGCATGGGTCCTCATTCAAACAAAAAAAATTATCATCAAGAAGGACTGAAAAAAAGTCTTACCCATCTGGATAACCACAGAAAAGAGAACTTTGCAATGCTTTTTTCTGTATTTTTTATGCGTTTTCTTTCCTTTTCCCTTTCTAGCCACTTCACTCTTGAGCACCACAGATAGTTTTCCCTCACTCCTACAAAAAAAAATAAAGCAAAAGTGTCAGAAAAAAATATGCCAAAAGTTTGCAGCTAGATGCTGATTGGATTATCCTTAAATTGATACAAACTAGGATTTTTTGTCTCTGGCTCACCGTGTGCCAACACATGCAGGAATAAAAACACAGAAAATTGTGAGGAGGATGGACAATTCCTAAAATAGAACCAAACACCCGGGTACATTACAAGAACCAAACCCAACCTATGTTTCCTTTGACTCTCTAAGTTAACGACGTGACATTTTGAACACGAGCCGTGCAGAGGGATCATGGAATCAAAGAGGAACTTGGGCTGGAGAGGGAAGTTTCAGGTCTCTGCCCTGACCTTCTGCTGGGCTTGGTCTCGGCTTTGGCCACTCCACATCAGAGACTCCCCCAGACGAAGCTTTCACTCACACCGGGAACATTCGAATGCCAAATATCGAATTGGCATTTTCCCTGCTGCCACTGTGCACCTCTGGAGGAGCCTGGCTCTCCCTTTGCTCCAAGCTCCCATTAAGGAGTTGAAATTAGCAGTGAGATTCCCCATTAGCCTGCTTTTCTCCAGACTAATGAAACCCAGCTCCCCCAGCCCCTCCTCATACATCATCCAGTCCACTAAGCACAAACTGCTTCTAATGAAGCAATATTTGTATACTAACAATAGGTATAATTTAATGAACTTAAATACTCTTACATAAGAAGAACTGCTCTGAAAATAAGACCTTTCAATAGGGAAAAATATGGCCGGGTTAATAATTCTGCTCTGGGTCCCAGAATGTTAATTTAGCAAGAAATAAATAACTCCCAGCCTTTCATCTTATCTTTCTGACAGATGTTTCCCCTATAAAAAGGGTGTCATAATTGTTTTTGTCAGTGTTATAATTAAAATTGCTATGCAGCTGACATACAGTTTTTAATGGTTTCCCCCTAGGATTATAACAGATGTTGCCTTATTAGATCAGGGCTCTCCTGGAGTACGAAATGTCATTGGCATAATCAAGACATTCCTTTAAGCCTCTCAAAGTAGACTGTCACAATTTCCCCAGCAACATTTGACCCTAAGGGATGAAATGTATCCTGCTTTTCTAAGGAGAAAGTTTTCTGAGGAGTTTGAAAGAAATACTAAAAAAAAAATCCAGTTTTTGCTACAGCCAGAAATAGCTGGAAAATACAGGAGGGAGCCCTAACAACTGCACCAGCTAGGCCAAAGAAACCGTGGCTTTTTTAATGGCAAAAATATTCACAGGCAAAGGCAGAGGATCAGCTGAAATCTGGTGAGGAACTGAGAAGTAGCAGCTAGTGGGCTCCTATTATAAGAAAAGTTACAGCCATATGACACAAGTGTTAATTAGAAATGGGAGTTAGCTTAAATAAAGCAAGGTGTACCAGCGAGCTTCAAGAAGAGCTAAGTGCAATTTGTGCTCACTGAAAATCCAGGGCAGTCAAGAGGGAAGCAAGGAGAAAGGGTAGCTCCAATGCTCAGCCAGGCTGGGCAGCTGGGAAGGGCACATGGATCCCTTGTTTGAATGCACACCAAGGGTTTAATATCATTATAAATCATTTGTGGGTGATTCGGCAAGAGAATCAGGGATGTTAGTTGGCTCCAACCTGAGAAAAGCCACCCAGGCCCCTGCCTGCCTGTCCCCCAAGTCTCTCCAACCCCTCAGGGCGGGATTCGCTTTGACAAAATAAATTCAGCAGAAAGTAACTTTTTATTTTGGTGTCACTGAGCTCCTCGCAACTTTCCAAGGGCCACCAAATTTTTTTTCCCCAAGGTGTGAGGAACGCCAACTCGGTTTCACAGGCTGCGGCGTCAGGATCTGCGATTCGCAGGCTGCAGCTTTTTCGCGTCGCATCCCGTTTATATTAAGAAACTCCCTAAAATAATTGTGGAAGGTGCGACATGACATAATCGCTGAAGTTGCACAGCACCAAGTGTCGCAGTTTACTTATGAAAATCACGGAGTCAGGTTGGAAAAGATCTATTGAGAACATCGAGTCCAACTTTTGACAGACCACCACACCGCGGCACTGGGCGCCACGTCCCGTTGTTCCCTTGGACACCTCCAGAGATGGTGACTCCACCAGCTCCCCCGGCAGTTCCAATGGCTCATCAGCCTCTCTGTGAAGAAATTCTTCCTGACAGACTATTCTGTCCAAACGGACTACGCGTGTTTGGAATTTTAGGGGTTAATTCCCCTAATCTCACCCATCTCGACGACAGGCATTAATTTAAAAAAAAAGCATGGAAAACGTCCAGCATGAATTATCTCACGCATAACCGCGGGGGGAAAGGGGGGGGTAAAATAAAAAAATAACATAACATCCGTCTCTCGGAACGACATAAAACTGCTTTTCCCTCCCCGAGCCGCACTCGGTATCCCCGGCGCTGGCGGAGCTGGGGCCGAGCGCGGCTGTGCCGGTACCAGA
>WEIT01039824.1:426519-467241 GCA_013389985.1 Dryoscopus gambensis
GGGGGAGAAAAGGGGGGAAAGGGGGAGGCTCATCGGTGCTCCGGGACCGCTCCACGGTGATGCTCCGAGACCCCCTGCTCGCTGATGCGCCCCGGAGCCCCTCCACGCGGGTGCGCCCCGACCCATCCGCACCGGGGATTCTCCGCGGGGATGCCGAGCACAGCCCCCAGACCCCCTGATCAGCCGCCCCCGGGGGCGATGAGGGCTGGAGGAAAGCGGCCAGGGGCTCATCCCCCGGGGGATGCCGCGGCGAGGCGGCAGCGCGCCCCGGCAGGAAGGGGTTAATGGGCAGCGCGCTCTGGATTTGGTTAGGACTTTAAAGGGACTTTAAAAAAAAAAAAAATGTTGGGCTGTGTGATCTCCCCTCCGAAGTTTTTTTTTTTAATGTGGGCGAAGCGTGTGTCATGTGTGTGAGAAGGCAGGCGGGCTCCCGGCGGAGCTCGGGGGGGCTGCACGGGGCACGCCGCTCTCTCCTACCCTCCTCCTATGGAGGCTGTTTTTTCCTCTGAAAAAAAATTGCCATATAGAGAAGAAAAAAAAACCCCCAACAATTGGGCGCAATATCCCCCTTCCCGCTCTCCGCCCCCCCCCTAAAAACACCACCCAAACAAACAAGGGAAAATAGCATTGGAGGTACATCAGAGACATCGGGGACGCCAGCGCGCTTCAGTTCTCCCGTGTGGATGCTGCCCAGCTGCGTCCAGCTGTGGGCAGGCACCTGGCTGTTGCTGAAAAGAAGGCGATCAGAATCCAGGAGTATTAGTTAATAAGTGCCTGATCCTGTTGACCCTGTTCTGGTTCACCCACTCAGCTATGCGGGGGTGTTGAGGAAGGTGTCCTGCCAGTTAAACCAATTATAGCTGGCGAGTCGCAGTCATCAGCATTAGTGGAGGAGTCGGAGGTGAGGCCCAGTCACACCGTGCTGGGCCGTAGTGGCTTTTCTGAACTTGAAACAGCAGCTCTCTAAGTCCAGCAGAAAGCCAGATTTAACCCTCCTGTGCCACGGAAATCCGTGTTGCCTTTCCGGCTCTGTTTGTCCTGTAGATAAATCTCTCTATGGGTTTCATATCTCAGGACTGGAAATTGGTACTGCGGAGAGGGGAGAAAGCTGATGCGGGGTGAGCAGAGGAGATAGAAATTCCTCTGCTTGAGATCCTCGGCTGGAGGAAGAAGGCTGGAGTGTTGCAAAACGTGCTGAGGGATCTGCATGTGTTATTCAGCCGGAGCTCGGTGCCTCGTTTTCCCAAAGCTTTCCTTCCAGGCGAGGCCTCGGAACAAACCCAGCGTGGAGAAACAGGGGCTTGGGTTAATGAGCAACGCCGTGTAATCAACACTTGGTATAGACCTTTTGTCTTAGGGCCCTAAACATCCCTAAAGAAGCAAAAAAAAAAAACTAGGAAGGAGAGAATCCCAGGCCTTTAGTGGACGGGGAAGTGCCTAACAGGATTTGTGGAGAGGTCAGAATTGCACACAAGTGCCAGGAATCTTAATTGTAATCCTAACCAGGGATCAGACCTAAACTTACAGAATATACATATGAGATTTTCACGAATACTCAAATCCTTAAGCCAGTTATCCCAGAGCGGAATTGAACGGCAAAACAAAGGGTGTTGGAAATGGCCATATACTTTTTTAAAAGCCCAGCCAAATGCAAGGATAAACAGTCGTTTAAACTGTGGCAAATTTAATGAACAGATTAGGATGCTTGCTGAGTGAGACTCACGCTGTGTGAAATTCTTTGCTGCTCAATGAGATGTGTAATTTAGATCAAATATTTGTACGTGCTGTTTGAGGTAAAAAACATCATTCAGTACATTGCACTTTTTGAGTAACACTGATGAATATTCTTTTCAGAGTCAGTTGATTTATTTTATTTCAATTATAAGGCCCAGTGAGGTTGGAATAGGCCTTTCAGGTTAAGGACTCTTGGTATTTTTTTTAAACTTTAGTTTTAAGTGATCAGCTGTTTAAGAGGATGAAAGGGTTTCTTGTCTTTGGCTGTTGGATGTTTTTATTTTCCTCTCTGTTTATAATGGACGGCTTTTGAATGTGTTGCCATTTTTAACAAGATGGGCTCATTTTGTTAGATCCTAATTTACGATTTTTTCTGAATTTTAAATTGTGTTTTGTTTTTTTTTTTCCTTGTGTTAACATGGTGCATGATAGATTTGGCTTGTAATAAGTGATCACAGTTTTGTGGAAATCTTGATAGTGTCCTCTGTGGCTATTTAAGTACAAGTGCATGTTTTCAGGCAGTTGCTGTGGAGCAAGATAATTTAGCCCAGTGCTGTGAAAAAAGGGAAGGAAAATTAAGAGTGTAGTTCGATAAGGCATCGGTCACTGACACCTGAATTACAGCATCACGATAAACCTGAACAATGGCCATAAAACTGGCTTTATTCCTTATGTTTGATCTTTCCCACAGGCCAGTCAGAGGATATGAATCTTATCACTCTTTTCCTTAAGTGGTATCTTGGAGAAAAGTTGCACAGGCCTCACACAACTCTGTTGCTGGTCATAAAGGCAATATGATAAAGCTTTGGCTCGAATGGCATGAACATATTGATAGTGGTCCCATTAGCAGCCCTTCAAAAAGGGTATTTTACTGCATAAACCCCTTTTCAATTAAAACTTGGGCCCTCTAAAGCTTTATGAATATGTTAATCCTGTGTTTAGGAAATGTACAAGATAACATGGCTTGGAGTAAAGTAGTAAAGGCAGGAGGTTGGGGTGCTGGGAATTGGCTTCACTGGTTATTCATGAAAGGGTGAGTGCAGGAGGTGAAGGTGTATCACGGTGTCACTCTGTCACTCCTCTTCCTCTGAGAGCCAAAGTCTGAAGTGAATCATGGCCTGTGAGAGGGAAGAGAGTAAGCAAAAATAACACAAAACTGATTATCTGAGATAAGTTGGAAAATATCCCAAAGAGACAGGTACTCGGCAGGCAGGGGAATTCCTGTGGGCTTCTCAGACAAACACGAATTTTGTGAAAGCTCTTCCAGTTGGAAAACAAGCTGGGAGCTGCCCTGTGTGGCTGGGATGTTGGCAGTGAGAAGGAAAAGCTTTCCCTGTATCTCATTCCCAGAGCTGCCCCACGCTCTGCGCCGGAGCAGTCGGATACATCTGTTAACATCTGCTTCCTCCTTCTGTGGCTGTGTTTTTAATGTGGCCCCACTTGTTTTTTAGATGAGTGACTTTGGGATCAGGAACATGGATCAAGTAGCTCCCGTGTCGAACATGTACAGAGGAATGCTCAAGGTGAGTACCCTGGAGCTGTCGCCTTCCAAACCCAGCTGGGGCATCTCCTAGCCAGTGCTTTTGTTGTGTTCCTACAGTGCTGGAACAGGATTAGGATGAGCCAAGTGAACACAGATTTAATTGCTCCTCTGTAGTCTTCTGCCAGAGTATTCCCACCGAGTTCCACAGCGATGTGAAAAGCAGAACTGAAATGGGAAAGGTGTAAATCTTGCACCCTCAACCTTCTCCCCCAACAAGGCTCCCTCTCTCCATTCCCTAAATCCTAAGAATTTCAAGGAGGTAGACAAGAACTGAGCTCAAATATGCTGGTGTTGGTGGAACTTCTGCCAAAATAAAGGTTAAAGGATGAGCAACGGGGGTGGGTTTGTATCTTTAACTTGGCGAGACTGGCAGAGGCCTGTTCTGATAGGACTGGTCAGGTTTGGTACCTTCCTGAACATTGTTTGGAGTAAAAGCAGTTTATTCACTTACTACTTACAGTTTGTTATTAATGGAAGTCCAATACATTGTTAAAACTCCAAAAATTACTACAATTGTTTTATCTTTAGGTAGACTGTGTCTGTTACGGTGTTTTGAAAGGAGTTGACAGACTGAGGTCAGCAGGCTATAAAGACTCAATCTCAAAGGGCTGCCCCCCACCCCTTTCGTGCAAGTTGCTTTTTAATCCCAGGATCAGTTTTTTACACAGCGCTGATTGATGTCAACCAAGTAAAGGTTAGGGAGACCCTTTCTGCTCTCATTAGCTTTGAGCAACGGCCATGGTTTGAAGAATCAGTGAGGCTCTGGGATGCTAACTGCTCTGATGCTTTATGTCCCCTCTCACCTTTGTTTTCTCCTCACAAAAAAATCTGAGAGATCCCCCGATTTCACATCTGTGTGCTCTTAACACAGTGGTTGCTCTAAGCAGTTATTCAGTGTTCAGTTGTCGTAGAATTAAGTCAGAGGCTTGTATTCTGCTATGCTGTAGCTGCTCACGTTCCATTTTATTTCGTTCTGCAATAATTACATGTGTTGAAAAGCCAAACGAAGTGGTTGTGTAACTGATAGGACAAGCAGAATTCATTCTGCATTGTGTTTTTCCTCTTTTACTACTATTAAATCGAGAACATGCTTACACATTAATTTTCTCCCTTTTGAAATATGAAACTAGCACGGTATGGATTTTACTCATTCACATGCCACAGCATTTTTTCCAGTGACTCAGGATAAGGGTCAGCTATTTACACAAAATGCAGGAGTTTCCAGATTGTGTTGAAAGAACTTGCCCTTTCTTTTAGGTGCTAGCGATGAGTCAGAGCTTTTATCTAGTAATGTATAAAGAATCTGTTACCAGCAGATTTGGCAGCTGTTATTAACTTGTTTTATTCAGAGATGAGCCTTTCCAGGGGCTAGCTTTGACTTGAGTTGGGGAGTACCTGAACCAGAGGTCCGCAATTTGTCCCTGCTGGCCACGAGATTTCTGAACCCATTAAATGAGGCATGATACTGTTTGTGGTGACATGAAAAGTTAGGGGATATGAGGAATATTGATCCTAATTTGCTGTTCCAGGAATATAGTTTAGGTTCTTTTGCATCGCATGTGAATGGTGCCCTGAAAAATCCTTGCCTTGTCCTCAGCTAAATCCACTCCTTTGGCACAAACTGGCAAATCGGTGTTTGCCTAAACCAAATAAACATTTGCAAGTTGCCTTTGTCTCCAGTTCCCTAAGGGCAGGAGCTGCCAGGAGCCAGCTGCAGCTTTCCAGAGCAATATTCTATCCTCAGGTGCCTTTAAAAAAAAATCCCAGTGGCAACTTTTATCCATCTTTGCCTCAATATATTGCAGGTATGGTTTCCCTGTGACTAACAGGCAAGTTTCGTAAGTTGTTTTTGAAGTTATTTAACATTCCTTCTGCCCCTCAAAGACTAAAGTGGTTGGGGGGAATGTGGTAAATTCATACCAGTATTTGTGGCATACACAATTGGCACAAGTCAAGTTTGAAAGGAGTTGAGTTTTCAAAATACAGCAATATTTCTTGAATGTTGTCAGTATATCAGTAGAATCCACTTTTATCTGGAACATTTTTACCAGCCTTGTTTATCCTTTTCTGTAAAATGAAAGTAGAAGTGTTTCTCTGAGCACTTGAAAGACTTCAAAATGTGGTTGTTGGCAAATCCAGTAAAGCAGAAGTGTAAAAATTGCTGCAACATCCTTCCTCAAGTCCTGTAAAGCTGGTGTGGCTTCGAGTGATGTGGTTCAGATGAGTTTTATCCTTCAGGAAAAAAAAAACAAACACAACCCTTCATAAATCTACTGTAGGCTTGGCAATGGCAGTTTTCCCATAATTTACTGATCTGCCATCAAATACTCATCACGTGGATAACCAATTTAAAGGGTTAAGGAAACGAGGTTTTCTTTAAAACGTGCCTGGAAATAAATATGTATTTATACACATGTGCATTGTCTATTGTTAAAAGCCTCAATTACAGGAAAAACGACCAATATCCTTATTTGGCTTTGCTGCGAGCTGCAGAGCATCCCCCACCTCGCCCTTATCGCTGGGTTTATTCGCGCACCAGAAGCTGTGCCCTCGTTGTGGTTCCGTTTCAAAGCTGATTCAAGATAGTGGTTTGTGCATCATCTCCAGATCTAGGAAACCAAGCCCAGACACTTCCTAGCACTGGAGTTGTCAGCTCTCCAGCAGAATGCTTACGCTCCTGTGTGTTTATTCTGTTGCTCTGCAGCGTCAGCCGGCGTTTGACACCTTTGACAGCTCCAACTCGCTTTTTGCTGGGTATTTTTTCTCGCTCAATGAGGACCAAACGCTTCAGGAAGTGCCAACAGGATTTGACTCCACTTCTTACGGTAACTCTTCACTTTGCTCCTCACTCCAGTCAGCAGATCAGAAATTTGTGGGGTCTAACTAACATTTCCTGGGTGTGCTTTTGCAAGTGCAACCTGGATTTCCCTAAAAAGAAGTGGTTGAATACACAGATTGCTGTGTACGTGCTTGATTTTATTCATGTGAGTTTCTTTGTGGATAGTTGTTGTTTTCTGTACTGAAAAGAAATATGCAGTAGCCTAATAGACTGATTTTTCATGGAAGAAGCCTTAGTAGGCATTTGAGCAGAGTTAAGAGTTTAAAAATCCTTTAAGAAAGGGTTTTGTGTATTTAAATTTGCAACATCTCAACCATAATTAAAGTGCAAATATTCTGCAAGCTTCTTTTTTGATTGGGTGGTGTTAAATCTCAGTATGTTTTATTCCACACCTTAAAAAACAGGATGGGGAAGTTTAAAGATTTTTTTAAATTTTATTTTTGTGTGTGTAGGACAGTACCCCACTGACAGTGCCCTACAAATCCTTGCCTAAAATCCCTGACAAAATGTAGATATTTTACCTGATGCTGTTTTTATCTCCCCTTAGGGAAGGGAAAAAAGCCTCCAGCCCTCAAACCCAGAAAACCACAGGTCCTTTGTTCTAAAGTGATTCTAATCAGTCACCTGCTCTGGTCAGCAAAGCAAGTCCTTGCAGATATTAGGAAGGGTGTGGTAAAAACAGAAGTGAGGCACAAGTGGAGCCTGTAGATAGTCTGGGAGAGCAAGAAGAGCTGCACAGCTCTGAGCTGACTTGGAATCTGCCAAGAGCAGCCTGGGACAGTGGAAGCTGTCCCTGCCCGTGGCAGGGGGTGGCACTGGATGGGCTTTAAGGCCCCTTCCAACCCAAATTATTCTGGGACATCATTCTGTGAAAAAATGAGGCATCTTCTGGTGAAAGCTGACCAATACGAAAAACTGAGTGGGAGCCAAGTTTATCCTTAAAATAGAGTCTGCTTTGTAAATTTGAAAGTCAGTGGATTAGTGATTTATACTGACATATAATGGTGCCAGCTTTGTGGTTTGATGCATTATTCACCCCCAGCTTGTTACCAGTCACACTTGTTTGGTCCAGATGATGGAATAATCCATTGCACCATGTCCTTGGGTGATGAGATGTGATAAGGTCTGAAATGCAGTGTTAAACAGTGCAAGCTGGCTCTTCACAACCCTGCTGTCAGTTACGTAGCTCTCAAATTAAATAAAGATTGTCTGGAGTTGCAGAGAAGTCTGGGGGCAAATTATAGGTCGTAAAATAGGAAGAAGCAGTCTCATTTCCCTTAGAAAAAAAAAGTAATAGTAACGTTTCCCTGCAACAAAAGCAGTTTATGTAACTACTGAGAGTAAATAAGATCTGTCCATGGAAAGCTGCAAAGCTCTAATTAGTGATGCAATCTTATCAAAGGAGTAGCACAGAGATTTTAGAGCACGGTGATCTCTGCTTTTAAAACACCCAACCTTCTACTTTCTAGCATCTTTTTTTTTTTTTTTGATTCTTCAAACAGCAAAAAGCAGTCGCTCCCTTCAGTGGCCTGAAGTTAATGTGTCTTCTTCCTCCCCTCCACCCCTTTTCTTTTCTCTCAGAGTCCAACAACTGTGAATTGCCTCTGTTAACCCCGTGCAGCAAGGCTGTGATGAGTCAGGCCCTGAGAGATACTTTCAGTGGTTTCACAAAGGAACAGTGTCGGCTGGGTATCCCAAATAGTAAGTGTTTGCTATTTATAAGCTTTTTTTTTTTTTTTTTTTTTAATGCTAAGAAAGAGGCTGAATAGCTGCTCTTTGAAAAGGAAAGAATGATGTCAGTAGGAAATACAAGAATGGATCCTATGTGAATCTGGCACAGCTTGCCTTGGAAAGGCCAGACTTGCTGGTGTTAAAAATGGGTGCATGGAGAGCTCATGCTTTGGCAGCAGGAGAGAGAATCAAGCAAGCTGAGGACATCTCTGGTTGCAAGTGAATGCAGAAAGAAAAGAGAGGACTGAGTTGTTGGGGGTTTTTTTTAAATTCAAGAATACATTCATTCTGAATTCATTCAGAACTAAATAACTTGGCTAAACGATTTTGTTGGTTTTTTTTTTAATTCACTGCTTTCTAAGGAAGATTATTTGGTGAGGGCCAGGAGTTATCTCTAAATGTTGGGTCCTTCCTGTCTTGCAGATCCCTGGCTGTGGACTGAACAGCAAGTTTGCCAGTGGCTTTCATGGGCTACCAATGAGTTCAGCTTGGCAAATGTGAACTTCCATCAGTTTCTTATGAGTGGCCAAGACTTGTGCAACCTGGGCAAGGAGCGTTTCCTGGAACTGGCACCTGACTATGTGGGTGATATTCTGTGGGAACACCTGGAGCAGATGATAAAAGGTAGTTAGAGAGGCAGAAAGAGCTTTTGGTTTAGGGCTCTCCTAACAGAAACAGAAATGGGACTCAATTTCAACACCGGTTTCACTATGAAGGGCTTTTTATTGCAGATGAAAACTCGAAATGAACTTTGAAACTTGGTTAATAAAAGCATTATCAGCACTATCAGTACATCCTTGGTATGCAAAGCACAGATGCAGATAGCTGCAGACATTCTGTGCGCAGGCTGAGGATGTTTGTGGGCGGGTTTCATTTGGAAAAATCATTGGAATAAATGAGATTGGGCTATGACCACTGTAAATACCCCATAAATAAAACAGTTAACCCCATAAATAGAAGGTTAACCAACAGTTGGACCTTAAAGCACACTGCAATTATTGTTGGTTTTAAGTTTTATGTTAAAACTCAATTGATGTGATGGTGTAAAGCCTGTTGGAAGTTGGCTGGGTATTTTGGTGTGATTTCTGTTATGAGAGAGAATGCAATACAAATTCAGTGTGGTACTAAAATTTTTGTGAATGATGACCCCAAAATACTCCCAAGAGTCAGAAGCTTTCTGTGGTGTACAAAACCAGAAACCCAAATTTTCTGTTCTTCTTCTTTCCCCAGACAGCCAAGAGAAAACACAGGATCAGTATGTGGAGAACTCTCACCTCACCTCAGTTCCTCACTGGGTCAATAACAATTCCTTAAGTAAGTATTTTTTAAAATTCATATTTTGCATCTCTCAGTTTATTCTAAGCATGTCACAGATTCCAGGGTGAAAAACAAGAAGCACCAGAATAGTTACTGTGCTTCAGGAGAACTTTTGACTTCAGCTGCTCCAGCCTTCTTTCCTTGTATTGTTCAGTTGTCACCTAATTTATATTGGAAATCTTTTGAAGAGTAAAGGCTTTGAGAAGATTAAATTTCCTCTTGCTATGCCAAACCCTCCATCTGTGGAGCAGAATGACCACTCCCATCTCTAGCAAACCAAGTCAGAAATTGGGGAGCAGCAAGAGTTATGTTTAGGCCTTTTTCAAGGCTCTGGAAGTGTGCTAGAGCTGCTGGGAGTGTGTGGGATGCAGTGCTGGCTCCCTCAGATTGTTTGATTGATGTTGTGTTTTATTCTACCACAGTCAGGCTTCAGCTCAGCCTGATTACACCACTTAATGATGAGAGCCTTGCTCAAAACCACTTAAACTTCCCCATTTTTTCTGTAGTTTCCTTGAAGAACGAACAATGGGTGTTTGTGGCTGGCGAGCTGCAGAGGGGGATTTGCGGAATCTGATTTGGTGTATTTAGTGTATTAGTTTGTTTAAGGGTCTCCAGGGGAAAATCATCTAATTCTTTCGTTCCTTTTTTCAGCTGTTAACGTAGATCAGAATTCCTATGGAATGCAAATGCCTGGATACCCTAAACCCCTCAGTTATCCCAAACCCAGTCTCCTGACTGACGTCTGTCAGACTTCCACAGCACCGAATCTCCTCAACCCGGAACAAGAGTTCCCATTGTTCCCTAAAACCCAAGCAGATGCTGTTGGTGTGAACTACTGTGCCGTAAATCAAGATTTCTCAAGGAGTAATCTCAATTTGCTGATGGATAACTCTGGTGAGTCATAATCTGCATGGCAAACACAGGGCCAAGGCCGTACTCTGAATGCCTCTTGCTCCTTTGCATGATTTATATGGACTGGCTGGATTGAGGGGGAGGAAAAAACAAAAACGACCCACCAACACTTTCTATTTTACTCATTTTATTGTTTTACCTGATAAAGGCAAGCTGAGAGAACACGAGTCCAGTGACAGTGGTGCTGAGAGCTACGAGAGCTCGGACTCCATGCTGCAGTCCTGGAACAGCCAGTCTTCCCTGGTGGATTTGCAGCGTGTGCCATCCTACGAGAGCTTTGAGGATGACTGCAGCCAGTCCCTGTGTCTGAGCAAACCCACCATGTCCTTCAAAGACTATATTCAGGAACGGAGTGATCCTGTGGAGCAAGGGAAACCAGTTATACCAGCAGCCATCCTGGCTGGCTTTACTGGTGAGTAGTGAGGCACAATGGTCACTCCTTTTTTTTATGTAACGTCAATATTCCCTGCAAGTGTGTGCCACGGGGGTAGAGACCACTGGTCACAAATAATTTCAGTTTTATGTGTTACTAAACAAAGTCTCAAGGATTATCCACCCAAAGCAAGAACAGGCATGTCAGATCAAGTAAAAATCAAATGCACTTTTTCATCTGTTTGAAAAACAGGGGAGCTTGGACAAAATCTTTCAGATTTGGAAATTCCCACAGGTGTTGTTAAGGCCTTGTTGCTGTAGTCCTTGCTGAAATTGGTTTTTTCCTGTAGAACATTTGCCAAGCCAAGGACTTCAGGACAAGCCCTGGAGCTTGAAATGCAGCTGGTGGGAGGTGGGAGTGAGGGTTAAAGGATCCATATGAAGGGAAAGCCATAATTTGCTTCAAATCCTTTGTTTCCATGAAAAACCTGACTTCATTTTTACATAGGTAGGAGCAGATTTGTGCTATAGAGTAAAACCTTAGGTTTCTTTCTGATCTATAAAAAAGATAAGATTAATGATGAGATCCGTCTGATCCGATATGAGTCTGGTCACGTACGTTGGTTGTGGGTAGAGCTGGCAGAGGTATTAATTCATGGATTTTCTGTGTCTCCTCTTTCCCAACAGGCAGTGGACCTATCCAGCTGTGGCAATTCCTTCTGGAGTTACTGACTGACAAATCCTGTCAGTCATTCATTAGCTGGACAGGAGATGGATGGGAATTTAAACTTGCTGACCCAGATGAGGTATGTGGCTAATTTGGGTGAAAACAAAGATTTGGGGTCAGATCTGACACCTGTGGGCCCAGTCCTGGATATTAGATGTGTGTTTAGCTGCACATCAAATATGGTAGTGCTGCTTTTGAGGTATTTTGGGAACATCAGTCACTAAAAATAAATAGAATGCCTTTTGATTTTCTGGTACGGTTTCCAGTAGGAAAATTATTGTATTAAGACATGGGATAAAAGGTCCAGTGAAACTTTTTTATTTAAAAAAAAAAAAAAAGTGGGGAGGGAAATCAGGAACTCTAAGGACCTTCATAGCATTCAACTTCCAGTAAACAGTTGTTCCCTGCTGCCTAATAGCAAACCAGTGGTGAAATGGTGGTTTTTTGAGAGAGCAGATTGTGCCAGAGCTCAATGAGCGTTGGGACAACCCTCTCAGGCATAGGGTGGGATTGTTGGGGTGTCTGCAGGGCCAAGAGGTGGGCTTGGATCCTTGTGGGTCCCTTCCAGCTCAGGATGTTTTGTGATTCTTGGGGTTGTCCTGTGCAGGGCCAGGAGCTGGACTGGTGGTGGAGTCACTATCCCTGGAGATGTTTAAGAATAGACTGGATGTGGCACTGAGTGCCATGGTTTGGTTGACAAGGTGGTGTTGGGTCATAGGCTGGGCTTGATCTCAAAGGTCTGTTCCAGCCTGGTTGGTTCTGTGATCCTTGTGGGTCCGTTCCAGCTCAGGATATTCCGTGATTCTTGGGGTTGCAGGGCCAGGAATTAGACTTTGATCTCTGTGGGACACAGCCAGCTTGGGATATTCTGTGATTTCTCCATAAACTTGACCTCCTTAAGCATGTTTTGGCCCATCCCCTACAAACTGGTATCCTTTGCTGTCAGCCACTTTCTCCTGAAGCTGCTGTCGAGGTCTCTTGCGGGTTTAGTCACCAACTCTCCTCTTGTGAGGCTGGGACATCCAAAGCGAGTAAACCGCTCTGACTGAGAAGGTGGCTGACATAAAACCCAAGGAGAATGTAAGCTGAACGATCCCTTTGGCTTCTGCTTGCTTGGCAGGTGGCGCGGAGGTGGGGGAGGAGGAAGAACAAGCCCAAGATGAACTACGAGAAGCTGAGCCGCGGCCTGCGCTACTACTACGACAAGAACATCATCCACAAGACGTCGGGGAAGCGCTACGTGTACCGCTTCGTGTGCGACCTGCACAACCTGCTGGGCTACACCCCCGAGGAGCTGCACGCCATGCTGGGCGTGCAGCCCGACACCGAGGACTGATCCCGGCCCCGCAAGCCGCCGGCTGGAATCACGCGTGGGGACAATGCCCGGGAGCCGTCGCGGCCGGGCCCGCCGCGCTCGGGGTGGGGGAGGCTGCCGGCAAAGCAGCGCCTTCACCCGTTTTGTAACCGCGGAGAGCTGGGGAGGAGGCGGCCTTGTTGGGGTCGGTGGGGCTCTGTGGGAGCGGGCACGGCCCTGGCTCTGGCGTGGAGACACGGGGATGCTCCTGGGGTCGGCATTTCGGCTGCCTGTCCTGCCCTACGAGGCGTCTCGGCTGCTTGACGCTGCCGCGCAAGGATGGGTTGGTTGGCTTTGAAACCAAAGGTTTGGCTGTGAGAAACCAGCGATGCAGCAGAACTCTTGCTCGGATGTTTTTGAAACAGCACCGTCCTCGCTTACATCTTGTATCATGCAGTTTATTTAAAAACAAACAAACTTAATTTATTTTAAATGAGCAGTAAGGAGACACCGGTATTAGTTTTGTTTTAAAGCACGTTTTATTATTGTTGTTATTATTGTTACTACTCCGGAAATGTGCTGCAGAGGTACAGAAACACTCTTGTGTCCAAAACCAGATGTAGCAACTGTTAACAAAAAAACCCCACCCTTTAAAAGAAGGGAAGGAAAATCATACCATTTCAATATTCAGTTTGTACATATTCTGTGATTCCTTTGGAAACTCTGATGTTCCTATTTAACAGATACTGTATAGTGTAAATTAAACTAATTGTATGTGTGTTTTGAAATAGGATGAATGTAAACTTATCTAATGTGGGAGGGTTTTTTTCATGTTTGTCTAGGATATACAACCTTCTGCAAATATTTAATTGGCCTGAGAGACAGCAGAAGTTCTATGCTCAGTGTGCATGCATTTGGGGGGGCAGGGAGGGAGGCTGGGCTCAGGATTTTGCCAAGACTGAAGCTGGCAATTCTTTGTGCATTTTGGCATTTTTACAGGAAACTAATGTTGTATTCTGGGACATAAAAGGGCCTGTTTGTGGTTTCTCCTGTAACTGAAAAACGAAAATATTAATATGGGTAAAATTACCTTTTTTTTCTTTATAAATGGTATATGTTTTTCAACTTCTATGCATGTACTTTTAAAAGAAATTTATATACAAGCCTTATTTTTTCAGTTCACTTGTCTCTTCCTGCAGTTTATTCTGTATGATTAAAATACGAATTCTATTTTTGGAAATAACTGTGACTCCTTTTCAGAGATCAGGAGGGTTTTATGTAGCAGCTATTTTTACTGCAAAAAAAAAAAAAAAGGAAAAAAAATCACTGGAAAAATGTACTTTGTAAGAAAGCTTTATTTTTTATCTGAGCTTGATGTACAGTTAAATGTGTTGTACAGTGTGAGAGGTTTAAAAATATGAGTCTTCATTAAAACCTCTTGAAAAGAAAATTTTGTGTGTGCTTTTCAATTTGGAAAATTTCAGAGGAGTTCCTTTCTTGTTTGTTGGTTCAACTCTTGTCCATCCTGCTACCACCACCCTCAACAGCTGCAGGATGAAAAAAAGAGGTCAAACAAAAAAAACCCAAACAGCCAGGCTTAGGGCTTTTTGGAGAAAACACTGCAAGAGTGCACAGGCTGATGGTCTTGAGCTGAGCTAGGTGGATGCAACCACTCTCTCTTTGGATATAACTTCACGTTGACACCTTTGTGTTGTGCCTCTGGAAGAAAACTGGCAGCTCTGTGGTGTGAAGGAGTGGGTAAAGTGATGGGGGAAGATAGGGAAGAGCAGAGGTGGGAAGACAACTTTAGCTTGAACTGTTCCTATCCTGTACAAAAGAAGCCTACTGTCTCCATCATCCTTTTCTTCACCCCTCCACCTTCCAGAAAAGCAGGAAATAGAGAAACATTTCCCCACATTTAAAAAGTAAAAAATGTAGTTATTAAGTGAGGCTCCCCCTAAACCTGTTGATCTTTTTACCAAACTCTGCCTTGCTGTTGCTTTTGGTGTAGTCACCATGTGAAAAAGCATGGGCTCGGGGTTTTTTGGGGGGAATGGGCCTTTCTAAATGGGAGGAGTTGGAAGGGTAGGTGTGTGTCTTGCAGCATGGCCCTGGTCTTCCCTGAACAGCTGCAGACATATTTGTCCTTGTCCTTCAGCCTTATTTTCCTTGTCCCTGTGAAGGAAAAGAATCATGGAATGGTTTGGGTTGGAAGGGACCTTAAAGATCATCCCCTCCCAGCTCCTGCCATGGACAGGGGTAGTGCTACATCGTGCCTGTGATCCTGATCCTGAAGGAGTTATTTCTTCTGCATGAAAATACAGTTTGGGCTGTCATGGTGAATGTGGGATTTTTTTTTTCCCCTGAGTGTCTTTCTCACACCTTGGCTACAGAGCACTAATTGTCCTCTCAACCTGTACAAGTCTCATTTGCAGCCTCTTTTCCCTGAACACGGAACTGTTTCTTCATTTAGACTGAAAACTTGGTTGTCTCTTGCGTGGGTGATCAGTGATGGCTCCAAATTAGAGGCTAAAGGAAACTTGTTTATTTTCCTCCCCGAGCAGAAGAAAGAAATTTCATGGTAGTAGAAGTACCCTGATCCGTGCAACCCACACTCGTGTGTCTTCCAGAAGGAAAAATGTTCCAGCAAAAGCACTGGAAAGGCGCTGCCCAGGGAGGTTTGGAGTGCCCATCCCTGGAGGTGTCCAAGGAGTGCCTGGACGTGGCACTCAGTGCTCTGGGCTCGGGACAAGGTGGGCATCGGGCACAGCTTGGACTTGATGATTTTGGAGATCTTTTCCAACCTCAGTGATTCCTTTTGATGTGTTCTGTGAAAACCTGCTCTCCTGCACTGGATTGGGTCCACACAGGGCTTCAAGCTGTAGCCCAGGGTGACCCAGAAGACAATCATTAAAGGATATTTTGTCACCGTGCACACAGAAAGCCCGGCTCTGTGTTCTCAGCCACCCAGCATCAAAGAGGCTGTTGAAAGCAGTCTGGCTGAATTCTTCACCTTCTTCAGGACATGCCTCCCTGTGCTTCCAGCTGCCAGCTTTCCTCATGAGACAGCAGTCAAAATAAAGTCTTGCAGCTGGCACCTACCCATGGCTGGCAGATCACCTCTAATAACAGAGCTTGACTTCAAAGTCTTCTTTGCTCTTTTTTTTTTCTTTTTTTAATTAGAATTAAAAAAAGAAAAAAGCAGAATTCCATCCCAAGTAAAACACCACCTCCAGGTTGGGAAATCTGTGGGCTACAAATGCTCAGTGTCCAGGGGGCTTTTCTGGGAGACATCTGTCATCTGCTCCTTATTCCCATACTCACCTTAGGTCTGAGCTGTCAGCCACAGCCGGGTACTGGTGAGGAGTGGGAATGGGGCAGATGATGGATCACTTATCCCCATATTTTACCCCTTATCTCCACCAGTGGGAGGAGGATTGAGTAAATCTGGCCACTCTCTGCTGGTGGTTCCCCAAGTGAACCCCCAGCCCCTCACGGTGCTCGGCCTCTTGGAAGGGACACCCTGCTTGTCTCTTTTAACTTCCAACTTTGGGGTTTCTTACCTTGTCCAACCTAAAAGGAAGGAGCCCCCTTGGCCACTCTCTGCTGACTCATCCTCAAGCACTGGAGATCAGCACCTCACCCGGGCTCTGAGGTGAGGGCACACCAATGTTGTGCTCAGCAGCAAAACAAAGCTGTTTCCTCTGTACCCTTACACTTTTTTGAGTTTTTGCAGTCCCTGCACATCGAGCAGATGATTTCAGAGAGCTGTCAGTGATCCATTTCCTGGTAGCTATCGTTTCCAAATTTAGCATCACATACACCCAGGTTGGGGTATTTTTCCTTGGTGGGTTTCTTTAAATTAACCTGCATTGATGCTCACCTGCCACCTTTGTGTGTGTTGTGAGGTCCTCCTGGGGCTCCTCGCCAGCACTGTGGCATTTGGCTACTGAAACTACTCAGCATTATCTGCAGACCTGGAGGTTTCACAGCCCTGGAATTTCTGGCCCTGCTGGCTGTCGACATGCCAAGGACCAAAGGGGTGGATGCAAGATTCAGCCCATCTTCTGTTTCCAGTTCCCATCTCTTCCATGGCTTTTTTGATGCCATCTCCAAGGATGGCTCAAATTTTGATGGGGTAAAGAATTGCCAGACCTTGGCCATGGCAGTTTATCTTGTGTCTCATGTTTCTCTTTTTTCTCTGTGTGAGGTGGAGCACAAGTTGAACCCCCTGTGTTCACAGCACCATGTGACTGCTGCAATGTTCATATGCCAGACACATGAATGCTCAAAAGGCTAAAGAGGGAATAAAAGGTGTCCCTGTAAGCCAGAAGAATGAAAAAGTCAGCCCAGGGTTCACAGCCTTTGGGAAAGATACCCAGGATCTCATGTCCAGCGTGTCCCATGTGATGTGCAGCTGCACAATAAATGAAGTTATTAAAAATAAATAAAATATGCTGGCCAGTAATGGCATCACTTACTCTGTGCAAATTGAGATTTTCAAGTGATTGAGTTTTGGGTATGAATAAAGGAGCTATAAAGTAATTCTATGGTTTGGAGGAGAAGCATCAGAGCTCGACATTTTTCTTCCTTCTGCCTCTACCTCTCGTGTCATTTACAACGAGGTGAGTGATGAACTCAACAAAATATGAGTAACAAGTATAACAAATATAATGAAACCTCTGCACATGCAAAATGTGGAGAGGTTGAAAGATATTTTTCCCAGCTGCTGTCTAGATAGCTAGAAAAATTGTCCAAAATCCCATATATAGAATATTTGCCATGATTTTCTGCATCATAACCAAAAATGAGAGCAAATGCAAAAGTCTCGATACAATTCCTCTAAAGCCTGCATACCCAAAAACTGTTTGTTCTTTATTTTCTTCCACTAGGAGCAGAGCCATAAGGGAAAACAGGTTTGTCTATGCGTTCTTTGGGCTGTGGAGGCAAATCCAGAGCTCAGAGGAAGATGGGCAAGCGGAGCCAAAATCGTGTGGTTTGGAAATGGAGGGAGACACCACCCCAAGCGAGTATCGGGGCTGGCTCACTCCACCCTCCTTAACCCCATCCCAGGGCCCAAAGGCAGCACACAGAGCGGGTAAAACCTGCAACCCCTCTGGAAAGCTGGTGGCCATGCCCTTCCTTTCTGGAAAACCAGGGTTGGACTCATCCTCCTGAAGCCAAGGGGGCAGTGGTGGAGTGACAGCTCCTGACCTGCTCCGTGTACAACGCACTCGCCTCCGTGGTGAGGTCTGGGGTGGGATTGCTCTGCCACAGGAGCGTTTCCAGAGCCCATCTCCCACCTTGGCCATCTGAGTGAAGTGCAGAAAGGAAGGAAAGTGCTTTCTGTGAAATAATTGCAGGTTAAAATTCAGTGTCAGGTGCACATAATTCCCCTTCTCCTTCCTCTGGATGTTTGAACCTGGGACAGTGGGAGGTGTCCCTGCCCATGCTGGGGGTTGGAACTGGATGAGCTTCAAGGTCCCTTCACACCCAAATCATTCTATGATTCTTAGGCTAAAGAAACCCATTCCTACTTGGCTGCCTGTCTTTGGCCTGCTGTATCACGAATCAAACTTCATTTCTTTGTCTAACTTTCCTTTTCCCCCTGACAGAAGGCAAAGAACAATCCAGCAGATGCAGTTCTCCCATTTAGCCTCCTCCTGTTCGCAGGGAGATCTCGTTCTCTTGCAGGGTGCTTTTTTTTGCTCTGTGGAAGAAGAGGAGCTCTTCCAGGACAAATACCATTCCTCCTACATGGCTTTGAACAGACCTGTTTGTTTGTTTTTCCCCATTTGAGTGCCAGCCCCCGGAGATGCCAAGAACATGCATTTTGCTGAAGCCAGGAGTGAGTCCCAAATCCCCTTCTCCCACACTGCCCATCCCACAGCCAGAGCTCCCTGGAGCCACTGCTGAGCCAGCAGGGACATCTCTGCCCAAGGATGGACTGGTTTGGAACAGCTTCCCCAATGTCCTCTGCACAAGGCTCCTTTTCTTCCTCATCAGGGCTCTGTGTCTGCTGGCTTCCCACTTTTATTTTTTTTTTCTTTTTTTTCTTTTCTAAACAAATACAGCCATTGTTGTTTAGGCAGGGAAAATTCCACTTTCTCCTCAAGGGGCTTTGCCAGGATCCAAAGGCTCGGGATGTATTTTTTCCACTGGCAGCGCCTTCCAGAATTCACAGATCCCTCCTTCTCTCTTTCGTGCGCATGAACACTTTTCATTCCACGTTTTTAAGCAATCTCTAAAATCCCCAGCTGGAGCCCAGTGAGTTGAGTCCTCATCCCATGACTCTGACGGGGAAGGAGATTCCTGCTAGCGAGGAGTGGACAGTGAGGCTGGTGCCTGCACTGCTCTCCCTGCTTCTCTTCCCAGCCTTGATTATCTCCAGCCTGAAGCAGCTCATAAATGGGGGATTTTCCACTCCCCTTGGAGGATCCCCATGCCGACCTCACCCAGGTACTCAGTCAGTGCTGTTTGGTCTCACGGTGGCTTCTACAAGCTCACTTCTCCAGGGGTCAGCACAGCCAGTTCTCAGTGGGGGCCTTGCTCTCACCTGGATGTTTTCCAAACCTTGGGGACTCCAGTGCCAAACTGTAGGTTGAGGGAGCTGATTCTCACCCTCTACTCTGCTCTTGTGAGACCCCACCTGGAGTTCTGCATCCTGGTCTAGGCCTCCAACACAAGAAAGATGTGGGCCTGTGGGAATGAGGGTGGGGGAGGCCACTAAGTTGATCCCAGGGCTGGAGCCCTTCTGCTCTGGAGCCAGGTTAGGAGAGCTGAGGGACTTCCCCTGGAGAAGAAAAGGGTCTGGGGAGACCTCAGAGCACCTCCCAGGGCCTAGAGGGAGCTCACAGGAAAGATGGAGAGGGACTTTTCAGAAGGGCATGGAATGACAGAACAAGGGAGAATGGCCTTAAGCTGAAGGAGGGAAGGTTTAGATGGGGCATTAGGAAAAAAATGTTCTCTGGGAGGGTGGGCAGGCCNCAATTCTATGAAATGACCCCTGCCACTGGTAACTCCAGCGCTTGGGCAATTCTGACCATCATCGTGTGACTTTACCCAGCTCAGCCATGTGCAGTGACTCATTTAAAAAAAAAAAAAAAATCAGTGGAGACCACAGAGGTCCATCTCTGCTCCATCTTCCCATCCTAAGTGAGCAAAGCTTTCTGCTAGCAGCAGAAAGATGTTTATGGGAAGCAGGAGCACCGATGGGGCTGCCAGCTCTCTGCAGAGCACAGCAACCGGAAAAGCCAGCACGGAACAGCCTCCTAGGGAAGAGCTTTCCACTGCAGGAAGATTGAGCCCGAGATGTTCATATTTTATTACATCCATTTCTCTCCAAGAAGTATTAAAATGCTCGCACTCTTTGAAGGGAGGGGGGAAATAAAGCACAGAGGGTGCCGAGCTATCCCTAAGCAACCTATCAAATAAAACAATAAACTGTTTGCAGGCAGAATGGCTTTAAAAGGACCCACAGCACTTCCAGGCTGTCAGGGGAAGAATAGGAATGGAAATGATTCTGAAAATTATTAGCAGTGCTTTAACAGCAGCCCCTTAATAACTCCCACAGTATCTTCTGTCACTAGCACAGCCGAGCTGCTGCTCCATGCCAATTACTGTCCCTGCATTTCCCTCTGCTTGAGAGGGATTTGCAGAGGATCCAGCTGGGATCTGAGTGAGATTCTGCTGCTGTTGCAAGTCCCCACTGCAGCAGCAGAGGTGGTGTTGGGTGGAAGTTCCCCCAGCTCCCCAGAAACAGAGTTTAAACGTGGCTCAGAAAAGGAACTGGGCCCTGCAGCTGCATTCCTACAGTTTCTTCACTGCAGGGACTGACTTCCCTTACAGGAGCATGGAGTGACAGGACACGGGGAATGGCTTCAAACTGAAAGAAAGTAGGGTTAGATTGAATATTAGGGAAAAATCTTCCCCACCTGAGGGTGGTGAGGCCCTGGCACAGGGTGCCCAGAGAAGCTGTGGCTGCCCCTGGATCCCTGGCAGTGTCCAAGGCCAGGTTGGATGGGGCTTGAACCATTCTGGGACAGTGGAAGGTGTCCCTGCCCATGGCAGGGGGTGGAAAAAGATGATCTTTAAGGTCCCTTCCAATCCAAATCATTTCATGCGTCTATGATTCGATGAGTCTCAAATTGCTCATAGGGGCTCTTTTTGCTTTGGTTTCAAGTCCCAGACTCTCCCAGTCGAGGATCTGCAAACAGTAAAACCAGGCAGGGAGAAGGGAGAACGTGGCTTCTTGTTCTTCTGCAGCCTGGCAAAGGCTTTCCCTGCCCTGTCGCCGCCACTTGACTTCTCATTTCCTACACTGTTTTTTTCTCCCATTTCTGGACAACAGGGAAGGGGCCAGGAATGCGAGTGGAAAGAGGGTCATGATCTTTATTGTTCCTTCTTCCTGTGTGTGGGAGGCAGGAGAAATGAGAGAGCTGGTCCTTAGCAGCCTCTTTGGCCTGGCTGTAAATCAGAACAGCTCCATCCAGGAAATACCCAGAGCACCTTATCAGTCCCTGACAGGCGACCCAGCTCCCTCCTGCCCTTCCTGGCAAGCACAGGGGGAGAAGAGGGGACAGGGACTGCCTTCGGCTGCTCCGTGCTCCCAGAGCTCTTGGAGGACCGTGCAAAGCCTCTGTCTGCAGGGAGGGAAACAATGAGATCCTAAAACAGGGCTTCGACATCAACTGGGACTTGCATCCCGGAGTAACTGCGCTCCCAGGATGGGATAAACAAAGCCAAGGGAAGGCACAGGGAATATTGCACTGCTGCTTTTCTGATTCATTCTCCCATGCAGAAAAGCCCAAAGTTAAAACAGCTTCAGCTTTCCTCTCGGGCCTGGAATAGGAGCACAGAGGGAGCACGAGGAGGCACACAAGGTGTCCTTGTGGATACTTTGCCCTGCTGTGCCTCTGTGGGACACACAAATTCGTCTGTGGATGGGACAACCCTTCATCCCCTTGGATTTCAGGGCTGGCTATCAAGCCACCATCCCCTGCAGATGGACAAGAGCAGTGCTGGTCAGCCCTGTCCCCAAAAATAAATAGAGGAACAGAAAGTTGTCCCCGGGTAAAGTCATGGGTGATAACTGTGAACACAGAGTTCTGCACCGAGTTATGAAATCCCAGCTGAGCTGCTAGGAAAGAGGTTTAATGTTGCAGCATAGCCTCCACACACTCAACACGGCTGCTTTTCTATTAAAAACCAAGGAAGTTTGCAAGAGAAAACCACATTTACAAAATGTGGGAGAAGATTACATCACCGCATTGTAAATGTCCTCACTATCCTGGCTTTGGCAGGCCTGCATGTCAGGAACAAGTGCTCAGCTCTTGAGCAACCATGTGTGTCAGCACGCAGAAAACCTGGCTACACATTCAACAGTGCCACAAGGAGAAGTTGCTTGTAACATTTTAAGGGTTTTTTTTTTTTATTGTTTTAAGGCTGCTTTTTTCTTACCTCTGTAGTGTCAGGCTCTTGAGTTTAAATGTTTTTAAATGCAGCACTCCCAGGGAAGATGCTCTGTGAGCAGGAGACCTTTCTTGGTTGAATGTTTATCTGTCAAAAAATACATGGAAAGCCAGTTTAGATGATTCAGATTTGTGCCAGACTTGTCCCTGTTTCAGGTGGGGGGGAAAAAAATGTAGAGGATGTATTTGCAGTGTTCTGTTTCAAAATGTTCTGCTGAAAGATCTGCTTTTTCATCTCAATATTTCTGTCCCTCCCTGGCTTTGCCCAAAAACAAGAACTGAAAACAGAACATCACATACTTTATGAATGAAAGGTTTTATCTGGTCGAAAGGAAACTGTGTGGTGTTTGAGGGTGGGGGGAAAAACCATCAAGACAACACCAAAAAAAGAGTTTTAATTCCAGTGTTTTAAACTAAGAATGTTTGATGTTTATCACCCTTTCATTTGAATTACTTAGGAGCGCATGAAAACCAAGATAAGGTGATTTACATATTTCCCTTGCTGGAGATGGGCTGTTTGTGCTTACATTGTACAGAGCAGTTTAGGCTTTACATTTTAATGTGACATATTTACGGGAAATAAAGAAACAAACTACTTGCATCATCATCATGTCTTCAGTTCTAATGCACATTGGCTTTCCTACCGATGGAAAAGGCAAATAAAACGAAGGCTCATCCCATGGAAGTCCTGACAGCATCTCCTTTCCTCGGCTGTGTTCATCTTTCTCCTCTCTCAGGATATCAAATCAGTCCTTGTTACAAGTCTCAAGCCTGGACAAGGCCTGAATTTCTATGGAGAAAGACAAACAAACACTGAAAAATCTCATTTAGGGAAGTAGCCTGTTCTTTGGCTGTTTGCTTATTTAAAAGGAAATAAACAACTGTGTAGCAATCCACAAAAAAAAATCTCAACAGATAGCAGGAGGATTTTAATTGGGTTTTCTCCTTAGATCTGGAAAGTGCTAAATCTGCTTTTTACCTTTGTGAGTCAGGTTTGTGATTATTTTATTACTGGTGTCTTCCTGTTTGAAGCTTCAGGTGGAATCATAAAGAAATCCTATTATTAGCCAAAAATTCAGTCCCAGTACACAAAGTATTACCAGCAAGAAAATCGTCTGGATTTGGATTCAATGGCAAGGCTAAACTCACAATTCCAAACATTTTAAGCGTTTTCCAGGTTTGGAAAGTTTATCAGCTTGGAAAACATCCCATTCCTGAAATGAAACACACTGCGACCAAACAGAGCTAGTTCTCAGAAATATTTGTGAAATTTGTGTTCTAGCCTGGAACACAAACTTCTGGATATGGCAGGAGAGGCCACCTCAGGGAGTGCACAGAGCTCAGAGACACCCAAGGGGTTCCCTGGGGAACATTTGAACACCTCCAGGGATGGGGACTCCACCACCTTCCTGGGCAGCCCCTTCCAATGCTTGACCAGCCCTTTCCGTGAAGAAATTCCTCCTGAAATTTCTCTCTCAGGAGGGAAATGAGTCTGGTGCAGAAAACTCACCCTTGTGGATTATTTCTGAGAGCTGCTAATCGTCAGGGAGGGGAACAGAGAGGACAGATTCCTGACACAGGGACAGCTGGGAAGCTGAACTCCATAAACTCAAGATAACTGAGTATAAAACCATAAAGCCTGCACGAAAAAAGTAGGCTAGGGAAGAAGAAACTTTGACCATGATGTTTCTTTCTAGAAGAGTTGAGCATAATCCTAGAATCATGGAATGGTTTGGGTTGGAAAGGACCTAAAGATCATCCTGTTCCACCCCCACTGCCATGCATGGGCAGGGAATCTTCACGAGCCCAGGTTGCTCTGGGTCATCCATCCAGGCCTTGGGCACTGCCAGGGATCCAGGGGCAGCCACAGCTGCTCTGGGCACCCTGTGCCAGGGCCTGCCCACCCTGCCAGGGAACAATTCCTGCCCAGTATCCCATCTAACCCTGCCCTCTGGCAGTGGGAAGCCATTTCCTGGGTCCTGTACCTCCAGCCCTTGGAAATTGTCTCTCTTTGTGTTTCTTGTAGCTCCCTCAGGCACTGGAAGGCCACAGTGAGGTCACCCTGAAGCTTCTCTTCTCCAGGCTGAACTTCAGCCTTTCTCCAAACCAACATTTTCCTCATGCACGTTCTTCCATACCTCACTTGTGTTCCCAGGATGAACTCCCCGTTAACACTCCTGACATCGTGAGCTCGAAGTTCAAGAACCCAGCCTAGATTTCTTAACAACAACAGAAAAAAAGGCAGAGCCATATGCTAAAAAATGTATCTCTGGAAAATGCAAATCTGATGATAGAGTAGCTGATAAGGGTTCAACAAAACTCAGTGTCTAAAAATCAAAGCCAGGTATGAGTGTTCTATGGAAAATAAGCACATTTTTCATAGTGAAGGGAATTAACCAATGGAAACAATACTTCATGTTGTGTACTGGATTCTTCACCTCTAGAAATGCCATCATCAAGACAGGAAGGGGTTTTTTCAGCTGATGTGCTCAGGCTCAGGGAAGAATCAGTTTAAGGAAAATTCAGTTCAAGGAAATCCAAGAGATGATGTGATGGGTCTGACATCAGATTGTGAGATCAGGTTGGCCCCTGTTTCTCTTTGAGCAGGAAAGATCCCCAGCCAGCACTGGGACTGTCTCTGAGCTTTGGCCTTTTATGGGGTGACAGTGACACAACTTACAACCCTTCAACAGGAACATGTATGTAGGGAGCACTGCAATAAAAAGTGAGGCAGAAATACCCCCTCACCCTTTATTTTGCTGTTCTCTCCCCGCACCCAGCACAGCTTCTCTGATTCCCCTAAATTCTCCCCGCTTTTCTCACCAAATGGGGGCTTCAGCTTGGAATGCAGCTTAATGGAGCTCTGTTTGTGCAAATGCCTTGGAAAGGCCTTCTATAAGCTGTTCCTACCAAACACCCAAAGCAATGCCCAAACACGCAGCTCTTGCTGTTGCTCAAGACCATTTGACGTGTCATTAAAGAGACACCGCTGCTTAATCCTCATTCTTTCCGTGCCTTGAAAAAACAACGACATTTCAAGAACAGGGGGCAGGTTTTTTGTTTCTGGAAGCGTTCGTACTCTTCAGTTTCCTGTCGAGTTTCATGGCAGTCTCACCCTTAATAGGTGCAATTTTGAGGCTGCGCAACTCTGCCCGCAGCGTCGGATTTCTGTGCTCGGGGCGTGTGTCACGCAGTTCCAGCTGCAGCAGAGCCACTGGGCAGGGGAGGGCTCCTGACGCTCTGCCAGGCTCAGACCACACGTGCAGTGGCTCCTCTTCCAGGAGCCAGCTGCGTGATCAGCTCGGGAACAGGCTGCAGGGCTTACGCTCGTGGACACAATTATCAGCGGGATAACGCAACCCCCTGGTTCTAAACCAAAATCAGGCCTCCAGCGGCCAGGCTCAGCACTCGGTGCTGGATAGAAATAAGCAACTGGTGTTGGTGCTCCAGCCTGGCAGGAGGCATCCCTGCGAGCTCAGGGCTGGATGGGGTTTTTCTGGGAGCAGTGGAGTTGCCCAGGGACTCAGAGCTGCCCCAGAGGATGATCAGGGGCAGTCACCAACCATATGAAATTCAGCAAGGGAAAATGCCAGATTCTGCACAAACTGGGGAATGAGATGCTGGAAAGCAGTGCCATGGGAAGGGACCTGGAGATCCTGGTTGATGGCAAGTTGAACATGAGCCAGCAATGCCCTGGCAGCCAGGAGGGCCAACCCTGTCCTAAGGGCATCAGGCCCAGCATCACCAGCTGGGACAGGGAGGGGATTGTCCTGCTCTGCTCTGGGCGGGAGCAGCCTCACCTTGGATATTGTGAACAGTTTTGGGCACCAAAATATAAGAAAGACAGTAAATTATTTATTAGAGGGTGTCCAAAGAAGGGCAATGAAGATGGTGAAGGGCCTTGAGGGGAAGCCGTGTGAGGAGCAGCTGGGGCCACTTGGTCTGTTCAGGCTGGAGAACAGGAGACTGAGGGGAGACCTCACTGCAGTCCCAGCTTCCTTGTGACAGGAAGAGGAGGGGCAGGCACTGATCTCTGCTCTGTGGTGACAGTGACAGGACCCCGAGGGAATGGCCTGAAGTTGTGCCAGGGCAGGTTTAGGTTGGATATTAGGAAAGAGCTCTTCCCCCAGAGTGTGGTTGGGCACTGGAACAGGGTCCCCAGGGAAGTGATCACAGCACCAAGGCTGACAGAGCTCCAGTGTTTGGACAATGCTCTCAGGCACAGGGTGTGACTGCTGGGGATGGTGCTGTGAAGGGCCAGGAGTTGGACTCGATGATCCTTGTGGGTCCCTTCCGACTCAGCCTGTTCTGTGGCTCTGCGGTGTGTGGAAACCCCCATCCCCATACACCCCTGTGAATTACTCACCCTCCAGCCGCTCAGGGAATTCGCAGGTGCTTTAAGGAGCAGGCAGCTTGCCAGGTCTAGACACTTGGGTATGGCACCATTGCCCAACTCAAGGGCAGCCTCACCTGAACAGGCAATACGAAGACAATTAAGGTATCTAATCACAGATCAAGCCCTCTGTTTTACTGGTAGTGGGGACAAGAGGAGAAATACCAGCAGAGGTGGCACTCCCAGGTGAGCACAGCTGCACATTCCTTGTGCTGGTGTCCACCTGGACAGGGCAGAGCAGCCAGCAGAAGCCACAACACACATGCAGAAGTGCTCCTTGCTTCCATTCTTGCACCACTTTCCAAGCCTGGGGCAGCAAAACAAACAGCAGGAGCATCTGTGCTGCACTTTGAATCCAAACCCTGTCAAAAAAGGGTGCTGGGTCATTTCTGTCACAAGATTGAAGGGTGCAGCAAGGTAACAGGATTCTGTGTCCCATAAAAATCTACTTTTCTCAGAAATGAGCCGTGTGTGTCAACATCTCTCTCCGAATCAGGCCTAGACAGCCACTGTGATCCATCATCCAGAGACCCCTGTCAGCCAGGGATTCCAAAGGCTGACAAATCCCTCACAATAAGGGGATAAATTATAATCAGCTGTTGTTGTGAAGATTGGACACACATTTATTGCAGATGCATCTGTTGGGGCAGCTCACGGCATGCCACGAGCTCTTCTAGTGGTAAAGCCGTGTTCTCTCAAAGCAAAATGGAGAGGACAAGGAAATAAAAAAAGCAGCTTGCGGATTGCACGGTCTGCTTCATTCCAGTTAAGGATCACAAATCAAATGGATTCCCGCGTCACAAACACTTCCTGCAAAGCAAAGCAAAGGCAGATTTGGCTGTGTACTGAAGCTCATTTCAGAGCTTCGTCCCTGAAAGTTGCTGCCACTGTTTGAGGGGGACACTCCTGTGCTCTTCTCTGGGCTGCAGAGCTGAGTGGTTCAGCACAAGAAATTTGGCTGAAATACCACTGAAGACAAGCAACAGGTCATTTCAAGCCCTATGAGTTAAAACATTGTGAAACAGGAGTATTTCACTATGAAATAGCAGGCAAAGAAACTGCCCAGGGCTGGGCCATAAATGGGATGTCTCAAGGAAAGTTACACAAATGGTTTGAACTTCAAAAAGGGGAAAAATCCCAAACCATACACAAACTCTTTAGGAAATACACGTCTCCATGTCCCTCATGAAGAGTACTAATCCGCTTTTACACCCACAAGATTGTGAGATCTGTGGCTGATCTGGGACTGTTTAACCTGTGGGGGATTATGGTGGCTTTCTTTGTCTAACTCATTTCTCACTGTGATACCCGAGAGCAACAAAAACACCTCCACACAAGGGACTTTTCTTTGACACCTGCCCTCAGGTGAAACTGGGCTGTGACTCACCTCTCAGGCAGTCGGCTGAGGTGGAAGCCAAGAACATCTGAGGTGTCAACCATTGGTGACCAGAAACCAAGGTCATAAAAATACCAGAAACATTTCTTGTCATGGAAATTAAACTAAAAAAAATTCTCCCGAGCCTTTCAAAAGCTACCTGTGAGTCTTGCTTCCCAAAAGGATTCCTGGCACAAACAAGCCCAGCTTTAGCCCAGCTGGATCAGCCTCTCTGACCCTGGAAAAGCTCATTCCACTTTCTTCCAAGCGCCTCCCTCCGAGAGTGCTTGCATGGGCACAGTGGAGGACAAAGCTGAAACTCTTCCCAGACTGCCTGAGAGAAGAACCACTCAGTCAAGAAAAGCCATTAACAAATGTCAAGCTGTGGGGAACGCAGGCAAGGGGGAGAGCAACAATAAGAGCCAATGGTTTTATAGTTTTTTCCTGCATGCTGTTTGTGTGAATTGATCTTACTGGGAGTAAGTAAGTTGTTTCCACGTGGTGTGATGTGACCTTACAGTTAGAAATGCAGGATTTTAGGAGGCAAATGGTGTTTTGTTTTGGTTCTGGTTGTTTTTTTTTTAATCAAGTGGTTTCTTGAGGAGTAAAAGAATCTTACATAGCTCAAAAAAAAAAAATCCATAAAAATAATGAAGTCTAAAGAAAAAGAGGCAGACTTCTTTCTTCTGCAGACTTCAGCTCACTGCACTTTCACAGACCCAAGCAGAAGCGAGGAAAAATATTCCTACATTTTCAGTGCTCAGTTCATGGACACATGAGTTAGGGGTAAGATGTGCTGTGCAGCTCAGCTGCAGAAGTTCACTGCAGTTATGACACCAAACTATCACGGGGCAGAGTTGAATTCCTGGCCAGGACATCCTATTTTGCTTTTGATTAACTTCTGGTTTTGCTTTTCATGTGATGCCCATTAAACCATTTGGTTTGCTGACTGAAGCAGGGGTTTTGGCTGCTTTTAGTAAAACCCTTGACATTCCCAGCTAAATTATCCTGGTGCCAAGAAATCCAGAAAACAGTTCAGGGACAGATTTACAAGCCTTTCATCTCCAAGTTGCCAGTAGGAATGTATGACTTGAGATCTGTGGACTGCTTGGTACGTGCCCTCTTACTAGAATTTCAAATAATACCACTTAGAAACAATAATAAACTCAACTCAGGAACTATCCAGGGTTGGAAAGATGTTGTCCCAGTACTCCTGCTGCAAAATTTGGCTCTCACTGTTTTGATGGAGCAGAAGTGCATTGTTTCCTGGCTAAATTAAATAAAGGGAGGTTTGTGTGCATTCATTCCTGTGCCCACGCTCACTTCCCTCCAGTCCCTTATTCCCTGCGGGGATGAAGCGAGGACGTGCTGCTGTCTGCACCAAACTGTTCCCCACCACACACAGGTAGAGCCCAGTGGGTCCTTTTAGTGACCCCTGGGTTTATGGTTATGCAGCGGCGTGATGGACGAGTAAATCAGAAGCACATTCCTTGAGAGCCTCTTTTGCACTCATTCCACAACTACATCGTGGAGATAAACTTCTGGAGATAAACTTCTGGCTGTGGGGAAGTGGCTACCACAGAACAGCAATATTTATTTTTTGCAGAGGCCAGGGGAAACGTGTTGTTTTGTAAGGGAGCTCCAGTAACGCCAATTATTCCCACTGCAGCTCACCCTGAGTGCAGCTCCTGGAGACACAACTTGTCCTTCACACAGACTTTGTAAACTCCAAGTATTTCAGCTTTCCACATGGAAATGCACCACCTGACCAGGAGGAGATTTTGTGATGTGATGGTGTGCCCGTGCTGGCAGCACTCCAGGCACCACCAGTCCCCTGCACAACGCACTGACAGAAGTCTGGGTAAATGGGTGTGGAAAATTGGGTTAAATTCCCCACGTGCTCCCCATCAGCTGAAGATTTAAGCCCTGTACCGGTCAGAAGATGCAAGATTATGACAATGCCCTCAAGCATTACCAGGCCCTGCAATGAGATAATTTATGCTGGTAAACTAAATGGATGCTTCCTGACTTAAATTTGGTGGTGCTGCCAGCACAAACCCTAAATAACTTTGGGGCATGATTTGGCAGGTAGAGGGTTTCAGGAACTGTTCCCAAAGGGTGGATTGCACAAGACCAGCTTGTTTTGGGTGATGAGCTGGTTCAGCAGCACAGACAGGGGCTGGTCTGTGCCTTGTGGTGTCAGTGCTTGGAATATCCCTGGTCACGTTTAATTTACCAGCATGGGCCCAGTCTGTGCTGTTCCTTTGTTAAAACAGGTTTAGAAGTGAGTTCAGCTCTCCCACCTATTTGGTGCCAGTGTGGAACACGGAGTACCCTGTGGTCCTGGAGAGAGAAGAGATAAATGTTTGTGGCAACTGAGTTGGCACAGTTAATTCCCCAAGCAAAATCTCAGCCAACCCACTGGAAAAAAGAAAAGTTTCCATGTTGGCTAAAAAAATTGTAATCTGGCACTGAAGTCCAACCAACCTACAAGGTCCTACAGTACAAGGATAACTTCTTCCTCTCTGTTGTTTTTTTTTTTAACTGAAATCAGACTTTATTCATTTAGCCATTTCAGAAGGGTGTAGGGGTGAGTAAACACAAAGACTGAATATTTAACAAAATTAATAAGCATGTGTAGCAGCCTTGAAAAAAAAAATAGAGAGAGTGTTTATGAACATAGACATATATGCACAACTTTTAAATTCGTGTGTGGCTAATTGTGGCCATTCAGTACCTGAAGGGAAAAAATTCAGTACCTGAAGGGAGCCTGCAAGAAAGATGCACAGAGACAATTTCCGAGGGGTGGAGGGACAGGACAAGGTGGAATGGCTTCAAACTGACAGAGAGCAGGGGTAGCTGGGATACTGGGCAGGAATTGTTCCCTGGGAGGGTGGGCAGGCCCTGGCACAGGGTGCCCAGAGCAGCTGGGGCTGCCCCTGGATCCCTGGCAGTACCCAAGGCCAGGCTGGACACTGGGGCTTGGAGCAGCCTGGGACAGTGGGAGGTGTCCCTGCCCATGGCAGGGGTGGCACTGGATGATTTTTAAGGTCCTTTCCAACCCAAACCCAACCTCCTTTGGAAAGGAGGGCACCCCAGGATCTGGGAGCCCCTATTCCATGGGAGCAAAGGGCTGCCTGGTGCAGAGCTGCAGGCAGAGTCTGGGCCAGGTGAGGGTTCCCCAAGGCCAAAGGCACTGTGGAAGCCCAGAGGAGGCAGGAGAGGTGCAGCCATGACCCTGCCATGGAGTTTGAACCCTTGCTGCTCCCGTGCCCCTGCTCTGCAGCAGGCAGATAATGTTTAGGACTTAATAGCTGCCAATAACCTTTTATTGTCTGCAAAGTGTTTTCAGAAGAAGCTGGTTTTGAGCAAGTATAATCTTTCTGGGAAAAGCAAGCCCGTTCCAGCAATTACCTTTGACAGTTAAATCAGCCCCTCAACTTACTTGAAAGTGATGATGGAGGAACAAGCCTTTGCAAGCTGCAGCCTCTCTGGAGCACGACGCCTCTTTCCTGCCCTCTAAGAACAGCATCCATCCCTCCCAGTCAGCACTCCCTGGAGGCTGGAAGCATGCAGAGAGACCTGCAGAAGCAGAGTGTGTGTGTGCTTGTTCATCTTTGCCAGCCTCTCTGCTCAGCTAAGCTCTGGAAGGTCGTCAAAACCCGACAAAACTTGTTACAGGCTGCTTATAATGTCCGGAAGGGTTTTATTTTAATTTGCAGAGGGGAAGGGCAGGCAGAAGCCCAGCAAGGAAGATGTCCAGGCCTAAGCTGCTGCAGTGACCTACTGCTAAGAGCTGGCCTGGCCAAAACTGACCCCTTGGGCACCAGGGGTGGTTTCCCCTCTCCTGCTGCACCCGTGGCCTGGGGGCTGAGCATCAGCTCCAGCTGCTCCACTCTGCAAGTATTCCCCTCCTGCCCTGCAGTGCCAGAAAACAGGATAGAGGGGCACAAAGCTGCAGAAAACTTCCACTGCCCACTGGAAACCCTCCTTGCCCGTCACCAGAGTGGGATCTCTGCCCTCTGAGCATCTCCTGTGATAACCCCCACAGATCACACACTGAAAAGATGTCAGCGAGAATGAAGGCACCCAAATGAACCTTGCCTTCACCTCCAGTTCTAGAGGCTGAGCCCTCCCTGGAAAAGTCTAGGACTGGCCAGGGTTTGGGAGAAGGACTGACACCACGAGGTCACTCCAGCCAAGCTGTTCCCTCACATTTTCCAGAACAAGCCCGAGAAGGTGACCAAGCCCGTGCTGGTTTGAGGAGTACAATTGGATACTCTTGGTCTCGTTGGCCTTGCTGCAGGACTCTGCAACCCACTCAAACCCAGCCTTGTGTTAAAGCCCATCTGTGCTCCCCACAGCCAGGACTTGCTGTGTCCCACCTGTGTGACACAGGCACAGCTCCTGAAGGAGGGAATTTCCTGAAGGAGGAAGGTAGAGGCCTTGTCAAGCCTCTAAAGAGGGGGGAATGATGCCTTAGGTTTTAACTTTTATATTTTTTCAAACCCTGTATTGCCCAGTGTGTAACTCCGAAGCTTCTTGTAGCTCGTGAGCTGCTCTCTTAGGCCAGACAGACACAGCAAAGCTTCTCTGAGCTTGCTATTCAAGGACACTCAGACTGTCCTAGGCCCAAAAAGAGCAAACTAGAGCCCCTAGAGAGGCAGAGAAATTGAAGAAATTACATCATTAGCCAAAGTTTTAATTGGTGAATTTATGCTGATATGAAAATGGACCAAACCTATAACAGTGTGAAGAACTTGTGACCTGCCGTCCACCTTGGGCTCCATTTTGGAAGCAGCCTCTGGCTCCCCAGGGTGTGCCTTTGAAGGCCTTTCAAATAAATACCGACCTTTATTCCCTTACTCCTGTCTGGTCTCTGTTTCTAGGGAGCCACTCAAGGCCAGCGCACCAAGGAGATGCTCACGGGATGAGCGACCACCCCTGCCAGGGGAGCAGGGGGCACGCAAGGATGGCAGCTGGAGCCAGATCCCTCTCCAAGGCAGCAATTCCTGAGGCAGCGCCTTCTTGCAGATGCAGAAAGTAAAGGCCAAGGGTGTGCCAACTTTTACAATACTCCCTGGCTTTCATAAATCCGTTTTATGAGCCGCCTCAGAAGTGAGGCTTAACACCTGAGGTCCTGACCTGTGAGTAAATCCAGGACAGGGAGCGGCCTTGTCCTCAGAGCTGGTTGGGAGCACGGAGCATGTCAGCTTTCCATTTCTCTGTCTGAGGGAGCAAAGGTTTCAGCAGTGGGAGAGGGAGCAGACCTCATTCATCACCTGAATCATACCCCTATCACTGTCTGGGCTCTTATCTCCAGCCACTTGTGCACAGCCAGCTCGCTGCCTCTTTGACCTCTCCTCCTCACCATCCTTCTGGATGCACCTGGGAGGTCCAAGCTGGGAGCAGGTGTAGAGAGAGGCTGGATCATCCCCTCCGAGGCAGGATCTGGGCAAAGAGTGAGACTGGGCAGAGGGAGTGGGGTCCCAGAGCTGCACAGTCCCCTCCTGCTCCACATCCTGGGGCTTCCAGGACGAGCAGCAGTGCAACAACACATCAGTTCTGATGAGGTGTGGAGGGCATTGCAGAAGACAGCACAAGAGCTGCCCAAGCCAGCATTTAGCTGCTGTCAGCACCTGTGTGGTGCCTGGTGGATGCTTTAGAGTCAAGCATTAACAGCTATCATTAGAGCTTTGGCTTTTCTCAATGTTTATTTACAAGCTGGAGAAGGCTTTTAATGCAATTGGGAAGGATGTGGGCAGGTTTCTCGCTGAGAAAAGGCAAGATCTGGCGGCAAAACTGAACTGCTGTCAAGAAAAAGAGGAAGAGAGGGATTAGAAAAAAAGAAACCCCACAACCCAGAGGAGCCCCATGCCAGCAGAAGGCTGATTTCTTTCATGGTGGTGGTGTGGGCTCCCATGTGGGTGCAGCTCCTGGCCGAGCGCCCGGCAGCGTGGGAGGTGTGCTCAGTGCAAGGGTTCAGGGCTGCCAGACGAGCCGTGTCACCTACACAGGGACTTTGTCCTTCCAGCCTCCCTGGAGCACACAGGGCCGTCCTGGCTGAGCCCTCACAAGCAAAAGCCGGGAATCTGCCAGCACGGCTCATCCTGCCACAGAATGATGTCACTCTCAGGACGAAGGTGCCCCAGGGTGCACAGGAGGGCTGAGGCAGGCTCAGGGGTGGCCAGAGGCAACAGAAAGCGGCTGCAGAAGAGGGACAGTAATTCTGGGAGTGAGGTCCAGCAGGATTCACGCCCAGCCCAGCACCGCAGCGCTCACCAGCAGTGTATTTACAAAGGCCAGACACAAGCGGCTGCAACCTTGGCCTGAGCTGGTGGGACGGGAGCCAGCACAGCTCGGAGCCTTCCCTGGCTGTCCAGCTGCTCGGATTCACACAGCAGCCCCTCCAGCCTTGGGCTGGCTGGGCTGGAAGCAATCCTGCAGCCCAGGCAGGGCTGTGGGCTCTGCGCTCGCTCGGACGCAGCCAGGGAGGGAGAGCCAAGAGCTCGTTGTCAGAGCCTCCAAGTTTCTGTCTGGCGCTTTGTACCAGCCCTGATGGTGCAACGCCAACAGGTCACGGTGTCCCGCTGCACCATCCCAGGGTTTGCCCGGGGCACAAACACCCTGTCACCTCTGTCGCAAAGAAAACTGAACTCAGATGTCGCTGGCTGTGACAAGGAATACAGAAATCCCATCTCTGCCTTTTCTGGGTTTGCAGGAGGTGAAACTGTGACCTAACATGCTCTGCACATGTCATAGGGGGCTGTGTCCTGTCATTCGCTTATCTGGAGATTCACTGTCCCCCAGGGAGCGTGTGGAAATGCTCAGGGCTCTCTGCACATCGCAAAGCAAAGTGCTCTCACCAGACCCAAGGCAGCATTTTCAGCTGCCCAAGCCAAATTATCTGTGTAATGTCCAAGACCAGGCGATGCAAAGCAGATGTAATGGAATCATCAAACCTCTTATCCACAACTGGGAAGGCACTGGAAAGGGAAGAAGTAAAATCTCCCTGCAGCTGGCTGAGGTTGCTCATCAAAGAGTTGTAGAACCACAGAATGGTTTGGGTTGGAAGGGACCCCAAAGACCCTGCCCACGTCCAATTTTGTTGGAACAAGATAATCTTTAAGGTCCCTTCCAACCCAAAGCATTCTGTGATTCTGTGAAATTTGGACTGGGCAGGAGGGACCCTCAAAAACATCTCAAACTTTTCTCCTTTCAAGATGAAAAAGAAATAAAAGGGAAGTTGCCGCTCTCTTATTCTGTCCTGAACTCTACTTAAATTCTTGGTGTCACAGCACAGAAGAAAAAAAAAAAATCTGTGGTCTCAGCGGCAGCTTTTGGTCTCTGTGCAGTTCTGTTGCCCTGATGAACACAAAGAGAGGTCCCGGGAAGTGCTGCAGTTCAGGGATGTCTTCAAGTCACCTGTGGTTAAATTGTCGCATTTGTTACTTTCCTCTTTGTTGGGTTTTAAAATTTTTTTTAAAAATTCTTTTAAAAATAGGCCCTGGAAAGAAAAATGCCTGAAACTCCTGCATTGCTCCTGAAGGCTGTGCAGACAGGAAGAGTTATCCCTGCAGCAGCCATGTCTGTAGCTCATAAGGGACACTGTAAAATAAAAAATCTGTATTTTTTTAAAGAAAACTGGCTTTCTGAGAAGCCCACAGTCCTTTTCTGCAAAGGTCTTCACTCGGGGTATATTGCCGTTGGGGCAAAGTAGCTGCTTCTTCAGTTTCTTCTCCCACATTCCCAGGAGTGGGAGATATGCAGGATTTCAATATTTGCAGTTAGAAATGGGGCTTGTATTTCTAAGTTAGGGTAAGTACTGGTAAGTATCTAGATTTTCAGATGTGTAACCCCAGCCATCTCCTCCTCCTATCCAGTGCTGAGCTCCCAAATCCTTAAGCAGCAGATCACCAGCCCCGGCCCTGATTTCCAAACACGTTCATAAAAGCCAGAGGCAAGCCTGACATCTTCCTTTAGCTGCTGCAAGGAGCTTAACAGAAAGACTCCATTTAAAAACTAAAAATCAAAGTGCCGGCCTCCAAAACCTCCACGGCTCCAAGAGTTTGCCAACACTCCTCAGCTGCATTCCTGGGAACATTTAATGACAGTTTGCTTTGCTCTATATGCATGGGTAATATATAATCCTTGTGCCACCACTTGCTCTGAGGGTTCTTCATGACTGGAGGCATTTTTTTTTTTCCCTTCTTGCTTTTGATCTCAGGGAGACTGTTATTCCTGTAGTAGCAAAGCTATTTGTCCTTTTAAGTAAGCATGTGGTAATCCACAAAATCCATGATTCATCATGAAATTGGCTTCAGTCTGCAGGAGTTTAATGGTTGTCTCAGCCCAGGACAACTGGCAATTTTGGCACGGAGCACTGCAGCCCCTCCTTGAAGCAATAACCTCTAAAGCGTTGGACAAACCAGGTAGCTGATGATAACCAGGATAAAACATGATATATAGCATAGCTCTGGGTAAATTAGAGAGTGCTTTAATTTGAGCTTGTGCAACCATGTTTAGCAGCAGTGGTTGTTTTGACCGTGTTAGTTGTAAAATTAATATTACAATTGGACCTGGCTCTTAAAGATCTTTGAAGACCACCAGCCATGCTGTGCACTCCACTGGCCGAGGCATATGGGAAAAAGCAGTGTATTTATGGTGTTGCTCTTCAATTACAAGAGGAAAGATGTTCACACCAAGGCTGCACAGGGAGCTGTAACATTTTTAAACCATTTTTTTCCCCCTAACATGATATATAAGTTCCTCTTGTATCATATACTTGCTACTGCAATATATTTATGTCTTTGTATTTAAATAAAAAGCCGTGCTGGCACTACAAAAGTTAGGCTGGTACCCTTTTAGGCAAACACAATCTCTTCATCATGCACCACCTGAAATGCACTTGCTGTGCCCTCAGCACTCTGCTAAAATGCACATTTGAGTGCCATTACTTGCAGCCCAGTGTCCCAGAGTATTTCACTAAACCTGCCACGCACTGAAGCCACCTGCTCACCCCGATCTGCACTAAAAACCTGTCCCCCGCTTCAGAAACCATTACAGACCAGGGTTTAGAAATGATAGATGGTCGAGACACTCTTTTTACTTAGAGGAGGAAAGAAATAGTCTGTTTGTAGCTGTCGCTGAGCACACACAGCTTGCTGGGTTTGGTGAGTGAAGCCGAGCCAGTCCTTTGTTTCTTTTGATCCATTAAAGCCTGGGCCCGTTTCCTTCTGTCGGAGCAACATCCCAAGCAGCAGCGTTCAAAGCAATGTTTGTTTTCTCACCCCTAGCTTATGCTCTGGCTTTCTCAGGGATGTTCCTGTTGGTTTGAAATTTCCCAGGATTAATTTTAGCTTGCAAGTGATTTTTTTTTGTTATTTTTTTTTCTTGGAAAGCCACAACCAGCGAGCGCCTGAACGAGGACTCTTGGCACTCTAAGAATGGACACCGTGTCCCTTTAAAAGCCAAAAATGACAAGTGGCCTTTGTCTTCAGCTCCCCTAGGGGAAAAAATAGCCTGTCCGTAAATAAGCTGGGAGGAAATCAAAAAAGACCTGCCAGAAGGGTGTAAAGGGAGACTTGGGAAGAAGAGGAGAAAGAGCGTGAGTGTTGAAAATATCCTTGCACAAAGAATTTCATGTTTTGGGTGCTTATCTACATTTTTCTCAGACTCAGCTAAAGGTGGAGGGAGCAAATATGTGTCCAGCACAACACAAAACCAGGTCCTCTTGGGGTGATTCTTCTCCTGAGCGGTGCAAGCTTGGCTCAGAGGTAGGAATGGCCATATGCATCTCCCTGAGGCTTTGAAAACACCCACAAAATCTGTAAGCAAATACAAAGATTTACCCAAACACTGCTATTTCTGGCATTTTCAGCTTCCTGCAAAACAGCTTTCAACTGAGCAGCCCTGACTGGTCCATGCCTGTGCTAGACCCAGGCAGCCAGAACTCATTTTTGTTGCCAGTTGCAAACCGACAATCAAAATAAGGGGAAAAGTCAGTGCTTCCAGCAGACACTGGGAGACCTCTCTTCACCAGGAGCATCCCAGGTCTGGCTGCCCCTGTTCACCCAGGCAGCCAAGCCGAGTTTCACCCACAGCACCCCATGGGTGATGTTTTCCTTGCAGTGTGAAGGATTTTTGCCCTCCACTGATTTTTCTGGATCGAATTGTCTTTCTTCTCCTCGGGCGTGTTCACCTTGAGCAGGGAACCCGAAGTAAATCTCCACCTTTAGGCAGCCAGCAATGGTGCTTTTTAGGTCATGATCATTTAGATTATTATTTTTTTTTTTAATCTTGGTCTCTCTCTCCAGCAGCTCCACGTCCTCCCTGTGCTGGGCCCCAGGGCTGGAGGCAGCTCTGCAGGAGGGGTCTCACCTGAGC
The DNA here is from genome assembly GCA_013389985.1 of Dryoscopus gambensis. Classification (NCBI taxonomy): domain Eukaryota; kingdom Metazoa; phylum Chordata; class Aves; order Passeriformes; family Malaconotidae; genus Dryoscopus; species Dryoscopus gambensis. The sequence continues at coordinate 464,613 of WEIT01039824.1, forward strand.
GGGGCAGAGAGGCAGAATTTCTTCTCTTGGCCTGCTGGCCATGCTTCTTCCACTCTTTTTTCACAGCTCAGGCGAGCAAACAGCAAAAAAGCCAGCAGAGCTGTACCTTTCCTGGCTTTTGGATGGTGCAACCTCAGTGCTACAACCTCCACATCCCCACAGGTTTCTAGCAAGGGAGCGTGGTGAAAAAAATCACCAAGCGAAACTGCGTTGCCTTTTCCAGGTGATTTCCACTGTTTTCCTATGGAACCCTGTGGTTCCTGCCTTTTCCCTAGGCCTTGGCCCCCGTGTGGGCATCCAGACCACAATCCGGGAAGGAGATGTCCCTGCCGAGGCGTCCTGGCTCTCCTCCACCCCTGTGGGAAGCGCTCCCGTGGACGCAGCTCCCCGCGAGGTAATTAGAGCCTTTAATTCCCGAAGATTATATATTTCAGCCATTTACGGAGGGGAGGAAGTTCGCTCTTCCTACCAGCGCTCCACCCAGGAGCAATTTATCTCCATCCAGATAGGGCTGAAGAGGCACTTGAGCCTTTTGTAAACCTGGGCAGATCAGATAAAGGTGATTTAAGGCAGAGGGAGGCACAACAATTGCCTCAGCCCGGGGTTAGAAAGGTCTCCCGTGCCACTGGACGGCACCGCCACATCTTCTGGAGATCTTTCAAAAAACACTCCCAGCAAATGCTGCTCAAAAAATCCGGGCTAAGCAGATGATGCTGATACAACAAACATGCTATGACATAGCTTATTTTTTTAAATTTACTTAGGCACAGAAATAGCTTTGTTAATTGCCATTCCTTTCGAAACTTTGGAAGATGCAAGCAGTGTCTGCCAGAAGAGTGGGGAAATGCACCTGAATTTCTGCGGTGACAAGGTGGAACCACATCTTTGAAAACACCACTTAGACAGGGCTCTGCAGTGCAAAATTGTCTGGAATTGGCTTTATTTTTTTACAACTTGATCTTATCACGAGCTCTCAGGCCCACGAAATGTACCATACCCAAGGCCTAGAATTACGGGGAAGCAGAAGAACGTAAGATTTTGTTTAAAAGAAAAAGAGGGTACGGGGAAAAAGAAAATTTGGTTTCACATGAGGGCTCCGGGAACAAAAACGCGCAAACAAAACTGCAGCTCTGCCCAGTTTCAAGCTGACTGCCCCAGTTTGTGGGGCTGGCTGATGGTGGCACACAGGGACGATGTCCACAGCCCCTGTGGGGTGCTGAGGACCCCACACAGACTGACCAGTGTCATACCATGAAACCAGATGGCCCAGGGTGACCCTGCCCTCTCAAACCTGCTCTAGGTAGGGCTGAGATGATGGGCAGGAGGATCCCAGCCCCTTCCCACAGGCTGGCACCCATGGGTGGGACAGATGGAGGGGGGCTGGCAATGGGGTGATGATCAGGGTGAACCAGCCAGGGGCAGGGGCTGCTCTCAAATCTGCCAGGAGCAGTGGCAGGAGGTGGTTGGGGATGGGGTGGGGAGGTCAGGAGGGGATGTTCCCTGTCCCACAGGAACCGCTGAGGAGTGCCCACCTGGATTTCAAACACTGGTGCCAAAGGATCAGCCAAATGCCATCACCACAGCAGGGTTTTTCCCACGAGGAGTATCTGCACACTACCTGGCCCTGCTGTTACACCACAGAGCCCTGCTCTGGGTGGGGGGGAGGCTGACCAGAAGACCCCAGAGCCCCCTTCCAGCCTGAATGACCACACAGCCCTGCCTGGTAGACCTCCAACCCAGCCCTCTCTGCCTCTGCTGCAGCAAGGGAGAGTCCACACACCCCCCAGAGACACTCTGCTGCCTTCCTTGCCACATTAGCACATCCTCTTTGGGGCCAAACCCACAAGCCTTTCCCACTTGGTATGGATCTCAAACTGAAATGGAAGCTGCCATCCCGGGATGCTCCTCCCAGTGAAGCAAGACGGCCACACACGGCTCCCGGGGTGTGGCCAGCTGCTCCCTGGCTTTTTCCCTCGTTAGGATTACTTTATTCATGCCTGTCGATGGTGTCTGTGAGTAAGGCTGCTGCTGCAATCCGTGGGGATTGCACACAACAGCCCTCACAGATATGTATTTTTCCCTCTCGTACACCGTGTCACGTCTGTCTAAACTGCACGGTTGGTTTGTGACTCAGCACTGGGGACAGAGGTCGTCTCCAGCTCATGCTTTAAAGTCTCACCTGTCTCCATCACCTATTGCTCCTGGAGTCTGATCTCTCCACCTCCTTTTCCTCTTGAAATCACCTCCCGAGTGCAACAGACACCAACACCAGCACAGGTGTGACCTCGCTGACTCCGACCTCTACAGCCCTGGTGCCAACCCTGAGTTTTCCATTCTTTCTGGATTTTTTTTTTTTTTTTTTGTTTTTGTTTTTTACATTNCTCTACAGCCCTGGTGCCAACCCTGAGTTTTCCATTCTTTCTGGATTTTTTTTTTTTTTTGCTGTTGTTTTTCACAGTAAATTAATTCAGCTTTCTGGAATCAGTTACAAGTCTAGATTGGTGTTAGAACACTGGTTGCTCAGAGAAGTTGTGGACTCCCCATGCCTGGAGGGGTTCAAGACCAGGCTGGACGGGGCTGTGAGGAACTTGGTCTAGTGGAAGGCGACCCTGCCCCTGGCAGGGGGAGG
>WEIT01039824.1:467283-558065 GCA_013389985.1 Dryoscopus gambensis
TTTTGATGCCTTAGGTTTTAACGTTTATATTTTCAAATCCTGTATTGCCTAGTGTGTAACTCTGAAGTTTCTTGCAGCCTGCTCGCTGGTGTTCTCTTACGCCAGCTAAGCATAACAAAGCCTCTCCGAGCTTGTTATTCAAGGGCACTCAGGCCTTGAAAGGTGTAAGGCATTCAGGCCCAAAAGGTGTAAACTAGGGCCTCTCGAGAGGTGGAGAAATTGAAGAAATTACATCATGAGCTAAAGTTTTAATTGGCAAATTTATGCTGATATGCAAATGGACCAAACCTATAAAAGTGTGAAGAACTTGTGACTTGTCATCCATCTTGGGGTCCATTTTGGATGCAGCCTCTGGCTCCCCAGGGTGCACCTTTGGAGGCCTTTCAAATAAATACCTACATTTATTCCCTTACTCCTGTCTGGTCTCTGTTTCTAGGTAGCCACCCAAGGCATCACCTTCCAACCCAAACTATTCTATGATTCCATGTTTCTAACTCTCACTGAATTTTTCACAGCCTGAAAAAAGAAGTCTTCACTCGTTAATCTGTGCCTCACGTCTGCCAAATGAAGAAATGGAGAGTAAATGGAGTTTCCAATCTGGCAACGTGAGGTCTGCCCACCTCTCCTGTACGTCAAACGGCTGAATTTGAAAAACACCCTGATTCACAATGTCAAAAAATGTTACAGAGAAAAGTTATCAGATTCTGATAGGAGAGGACATGCTCAGTCAAGCTCCTCCCTGCGTCACTCAGAGCACAAGTTCTGGCACTGCCGTGTCTCTCCTATCGCTGCCATCTCTGAGACATTTCAGGTCTTGCACAACCCCCACGTGGTGACCGACCCGTTGCCCTTCGGCCAAAGCTCGTTATTGTGCTTCTCTCATACGCCTTGTTTTGTGCTTCTCTCCCTCAATTTCTGCATAGGTCTTAGGTTTTAACAGAATCATGGAATCCCTGAGGCTGGAAAAGCCCTCCCAGCCCATCCAGGCCAAGCTGTGCCCGATGCCCACCTTGTCCCCAGCCCAGAGCCCTGAGTGCCACCTCCAGGCACTCCTTGGGCACCTCCAGGGATGGGCACTCCAAACCTCCCTGGGCAGCCCCTGCCAAGGCCTGAGCTCCCTTTCCATGAGGAAATTGCTCCCGGTGTCCAAGCCGAGCCTCTCCTGGCCCAGCCTGAGGCCGTTCCCTCTCCTCCTGTCCCTGTTCCCTGCGAGCAGAGCTCGATCCCCCCGGCTGCCCCCTCCTGTCAGGGACTTGTGCAGAGCCACAAGGGCCCCCCTGAGCCTCCTTTGCTCCAGGCTGAGCCCCTTTCCCAGCTCCCTCAGCCGCTCCTCCCTACAGGGTATGATTCACCCTTTAGACTCTTCCCCAGCTTTTGGAGCTCCCCTTACTCACATCAATAATTTTTCTTTCTACATTTCCTGGATTCTTAGGTCTGTTTGTCCACAGTGTTGTGTTGGAATTATTATTATTTCTTGTTTGCTACTGCAGCTGGAAATCCCTATTTTATCTTACCAGTTTAAACTTCGGCTACTGCAAATTGCTCCCTTATTTTTTATGATCCTACTTCTGCCAAAACCTCAAGGAATCCAAATTATCCAGACTAATTAGGTGTCATTAAATCTCATTTTAATCAATTCTCTTCCTTTTTGTTTGGACTTCTAGAGGAGATGCACAGAAAAATTAGCTATGCAAGCCAGTTTCTGTTTAGTCACAGGTGTGTACAGTGTGCCACGATTTGATTTGAATCTAAACCAGCCATGCTGGTCCTGTGGGTGGATTCCAACTTAACAAAAACTGACTGTTAAAGGAGGTTGAGTAAAGGTACCAAGTCACCATACTGAATAAACAAATACACCTTGCAGTTCCACTCAGGGGGACTTTCTAAGGAAAAATTCCTTTCCTGAGTCACATTCTGATCTCTCTACGACAGCCCTTGAAGACAAATAAAAACCAGCAGATCCAGTCTGCCTGACAGCAGGTACCATGTTCTCCCCACTGACGGTGCTGGAAAAGGGACCCCCATACAAACACATTTCAGTGTTGCCGTAGTAAAATTGTCTTCTAACAGAAAGAGGCAGATCCTGGATTTGGGAAAACATTATCCCAGCTAAACCTGACGAGGCACATTTGGTAGATGCTTTTTTGATGCCGTTTCACAGACATTTCTGGCCGCTGCTCGTTCAAGTTGAGTGACCCATCCAGCAAACTCGCCAGGGAATGGAGCAAATCTTGCCCTAGGAGGACGTGGTCTCCTTCCAGTGCCTTTGAAGTGAGTCTGGAGTTGATGAGCTGGAGACACTCAAGGTGTGATTGTCTGAATCTCCCCTCTTGTCCAAAACAGGTGACCATAAAGGCCTTGGGACAGGTTGCTCAGAGAAATTGTGGATGCTCCATCCCTGGAAGTGTCCAAGGCCAGGTTGGTGGCTTGGAGCAGCCTGGGATAGCAGAAGGTGTCCCTGCCCACAGTTTGGAACTAAATGATCTTTAAGGTCCCCTTCCAACCCAAACCATTCTGTGGTTCCACAGGAAAAGACTTGAATGCACATGTTTTTGTGTTAGCTATTATTTTTCCTCCGTTAGTCACATATTTGCTCATTTTAGGAACACAGGACTGAAATCAAGGTCTGTTATTTTTTGACTGCAGGCACCAAAGCCAGCCCGAAGTTCTCCTCTTTTTAGAATAAATATTTTCGGCATACGGAGGGAAAGGCTGCCAAGTGAAGGCAACATTAGCTGAGCTGCCTCTCTGAATGGGCTGACAAATACCTACAGGTCCCTCATTCCTCACCTCCCGGGGTTGGCTCTGGCAGCTTCACTCTCCAGAGCAATCCCAAAGCCAAGGAAACCACGTGGCCGGGTAAGGTGAGCCCAAGGTTGGCTCCGTCAGTCAGAGAGCAGGAACATGGTGCCAGCAGCTCTCACACAATTATCTGGCTCAGGTTTTGAAACCTCTGCTCAACGGTGATGATTCAGCAGTTGATTGCTGCTCATTTACTGGAAACTGCTTCTCATCACTCAGAAGGAAAAACAACTGGAAAAAGCTTCCATCACTCAATTTTACAGCAGACAAGACCACTATGCTTGATTGCAAACTTACCAAAAGAAAAAAAGAAAAGCATCATCTGGAAAGCTCCAAACTCAAAACATTTTTTTAACTTTCAATAACCGTTTGATTTGCATGCTAACATAATGTTCCTTTTATTTGCTTTCTGTTTTTCTGGCCTTCTGGGTGTGCAGTTCCCATTTTTCTCTGATCTCATCAAGACCAGAAACTTCACAGTACATATAGCCCACCCCCACAGACACAAACACACAAAATTTCTTCCTGTAACTGGGAACTGAGCACTACAAGGAAAAAAAAAACAACTCACTTTTGCAAGATCCAAGAGAATTCTCCAGAGTTCCTGTTGTACCTGGCATCCCAGCCAACCTGTCAAGGACTAACCTGAGCCCCTCCAGAGCAAAAAGCACAAGCGGCTGGCACCTGTGGAAACAATTTTTAACTGGAGCTGCCACACACGTCCCACAGCCCATGGGAATGCAGGAACATGCAAAGTCCAGTCCTGAGTTTGACTAAATCACTTTGTAATTTCAGATGGTCACATCCCTGGGGCTGCTGCTTCAGCCATCAGTAGTGCCTAGTCCTGGAAGTACCACACTGAAGAGCAGTGGCTTGATCTGGAACCCCCAGCACACTATTTGGATGCATCACCTGTCCACTGAAAGCCTGACACCTGCCAGGAAAGTCTGCCCACAACATTTGACACAGTTTGCTCTTTGGGGACTTAACCAGTGGTTGGGAGCTCTGGGTGTCATTTTACAGGAGCATTTTACAGGTTACAGTGATGGATGTTCATCGTTCCGTGTCGCTGCAGTAACTTCAAGGTAGCCCAAAGCCCACTTGTTAACTCAGACACAAAAGTGTAGATAATATTTAGCAAAAAATCCTGCTGCCTCACGCCTTTCTGGCCAGGTCATCCGAGTTCAGGTGCCAGCCATGAGGCGCAAACATCTTTCACTTCAGCTGGGAAAACTCAGAGCAGCTGTCCCAGCCTCAACCCTGCTTGCCCTGCCACCAGCACAGCGATGTCCTGAGCCTGACACAATGATGTCCTGGAGGATGACACAATGCCAAGAAGGGCCTGACCACTACAGCTGATCGAAATCCACACCAGCCTCATTTTCCAGGGCAGATATCTTGTTGCTTGCTTTGGTTTTGCTCCCCTCCCCAGCTCTGACTACTGAGCTCACATTTCCATTTACGTAGCAAAGCGAGGCCCGTGCTGCTCATCACAACATCCTGCTCATCACGTCTGCTATCCCAGCAGTGCTGCCCACCAGCAAAGGGTGGACAGGCACTGCAGCATTTTTCCAGAGCAGGCACGTGCCTAAAAACCTTGCACTCCACAGGGGTTGTCCATGAAACCTGCCTGGTTCAGTGACACTTCAGGCCACATCCTGCTCCAGGCAGTGTAAGATGTTTTTATCAGGTGTGTAATGGTGGCTAATGAAGAATTAACCAGTGGGAGTTGCACCAGACCATCCCACTCAGGTGATGTCATCTTGGCAAAGGGAGCATCCCGGAGTTACACCGGGAACACTCACGGCCACTCTCGGCCTGTGGCTCTCAGTCTCTGTCACCAAGACACCAGGACACGTAACTCTCTTCAGCTCACTCCTTCCAGGCTGATGGAAGCTTTGATGCCACAGTTTGTCACGGCAGGTGGAGTGGACAGCCCTGGGAATATGATCCTCTGAAGCTGTAGCATCTCCATGGGTTCAGTTATGGGTTCCACAGACTCAGACCTATCCCTGGTTGCCACAACATTATTCACACATTCCTAAAAAAATGCTGGTTCACCAACAGACACAACAAATCTCTGCTTTTTTTGCCTTTTTTTTCCCCTCTGTAATTTATATTCTGAAATATTGCCGCACATTCAGCAGGTGCAATAACAGCAGTGCTTTGTGCCTGAATCCTCATCTGCTTTTACTTCTTTCTCCCAGTGTCCTCACAACTGCTAAACTCCTCTCTGGCCAGATGTATCCCATCCCCGCATAAAGTTAATGAAATTGGAGAGGTATTTTTAAAAATCCCTGTTTTCTCATGGTGGGGAGAGTGGTCTGGGGGCTTCCTTTATATTCCTTTACATATTATATTTATATCTATTATTCCTGATACATTTTGAGCCTCTTGGAAATCTATTTGAATCCTCTCAGAGGATTCTCCTTGTGCAAGCTCAGGAACCAGGTGGGTTTTGGGATGCAGTTTGTGAGTGTGAGTTGCCAGAATTCCTGAAGAGAACCTTTACTATGGGCACCTGTAGATTCCCTGCCCGGGGAAGGAAAAAGCCCTGCCCAGCATTCCCCCTCCAGCTCAGCATCTCGTCTCACCCCTGCACATGCCTGGGACCTCATTCCATCCTCCCTCTCACTCAGGTTCTCCCTTCCCCTCTGTGGCTGGTGGCTCCTCGTGATCCCCGAGGTGGAATTCTGCTTCCCCAGAGATGCATATCCGCCTCCCTGTTCATCCCTACATTTTCCCTTCCCTCTTCACTTCTGGATGCCAGTCCCAATCACCTTTGGTTCAAGGGACCTCTGGAGCTCCTGCAACTTAATTCAGATCTCAGTCCCAGCTGCTGGCTCCCTCCTGTGTTATGTGATTTTGTACAGAATATATCTCACCTAAGTAATTTTGCCATCTAAGAAGGTTCAAGTCTTAGCTCAAAATTTTCCTGAAAATTAACAGATAGTTGTGTAGGACTGGAAGGATGCCATCAGGCCCCTGAGTTGCCCATTTCTCCCTGTGCTTGGCAGGAGGAGCTTGGTGTGGGCAGTTCACTTGGTGACTGCTGGTGTTAAAGGAAATGAGCACATCTGGGTCACCCTTCTCCTCAAACACCACCTCTTGCCACCATCTCCGCAGATCTCTGGGCTGCTGCTGGACCTGCCTCCAAAGTTAACTCTTCTGTCTCGTCACTGCCTTGCAATCTCCTTCTTCTCTTATCCTATTTTCCTTGCCTCCCTCATCCCAGGCTGTAATTACATTACTCACGGCGGGTCAAGCAAACGTGATGTCACAGGGCTGGTAAAAACACTGGTCAAATTTACTCCTTGCTAAGCCAGTAGGATCTGAATTTTGGCCTCAACCCCATGAGCAGGCACATACCTGTTTAATTGCACCCCTGAGTCGTGGTGTGAGCTGCGCTGGGACTGTGCCCACGTGTGAAGGGACACACGTGGCTCAGGGCCCCAGAAAGACCCTTTTCACCTGTGCCTGGGTCCGGAGCTCTGTTACATCCCAGATCAGGCTCTGTTCTCACAAACAGGGAAAACAGGAAAATACACCGGGTCTTGTGGCCCCAAACCCTGGGCAGGTTCAGGGAACCTCAAAATGGGAAAGAAAGAGAGAACAGATATGAAATAAAAAACATCTAGTGGAAGGTTCCCTGCCCATGGCAGAGGGGTTGAACTGCGTGGCCTTTAAGCTCCCTTCCAACCCAAACCATCCTGTGATTCTGTGAAAATCCGGCAGCCAGAACTCCCTCAGGTCCCATCCTGGTGCCAAAGTGTCCCGCACGAGGCATGGGATCAAGCTGGAAGTGAATCCCTGTGCATGTCCCTGCGTATTAACATTCATCCATCACCACAGTTATTAGCCAGCACTGAGCTGGAACATTTTATGGCTCTTGGGACAGGCACACTTTCCACTCACTTAGCGGTATCTCTTGTGAACTCATTCACTCGGCTACAAACTGTTAATATTGAGATATTACAGTGATATACTGTGCAGGCAGGGAGCAAAAGGTTTACACACAAACCATCAGGACACCGAGGCAGGGTTAAAAACTGCTTCTCACGGGTGTCTGCCTCAGGTGCTGCTGCCTCGCTGAGCTCCGAGACAGCTGAGTGAGGTTCAAGCGACAGCCAAAGCGTCCAACACAACCTTTCCCTTCTTCCCTTCCCTTCTCCTCATTCCAAGGCATGGCTCTTCCTATTTCTACAAAGAGTTTCGAAGGTTTTTTGCTTTTGCAGGAATTCAGTCCAGATCTGGGCTGTTAAGTCAAGGAAAGATCTCCCTCAGCTGAAGTAAGCCTCGGATCAAGCCCCAGGAGAAGGGATTTTTGTGGACCATTTATTTTTGATCCTTTTGCAAGTGGATCACAATTAAAAAAAAATATATAGGAATATTATTTCTATATTATTATTATCAGCAATGATATTTCCCCACTACAATGCCCCTAGGAAAGGACCTGGCATTTTTATTTTGTGGCAAAGATTCAGAAGTTCTCCAGCAGGTAAAAATGGCTTTTCCATGAAAAACTCGTCAGATTCAGATCATTAGCCATATGCCCAAATTTTCTCTTTTTTCGTGTACACTTTCTTTTTGACTGAAGTAAAGCCATGAATGCGTGCCAGCCCTTTATCTTTCCAAAGAAGGGGGAGAAACTTAGTCACAATATATCCATCATTTCCAATTCCACCAACAGCCTGAAAACATCAACAGAAAGGCCCAGTCTAATGAAAGAAAAAAAAAAAAGGCAACTTTATTTGGAAAAAAATAGTAAGTAAAACAAGCTTCCATATGTTTACCATAAAAATAACCTAGACTCCACCTTGGGGTGTATAAAAATACAGGCTACAGATTGTGTATTTTGGCATTAGTTTAAAAATGCCTTTGTAAACATGCCCTATTAAAATTTAACTGCAGCTTTTATCATTGGCTCAAGTAACATATGAAAGGGCTCCAACACTTATCACAGAAGCAGTTGTTTTATCAGGGCTTAGTAATAGCAGTGATGGATTGTGCAATTTGCAGGGCATGCCTGGTTTACAATTGCAGATGTGCTGGTAAGTACTATCATATACATCTGTAAAGTCTCCTTTAAAGTGTATCCAGAAACATTAACACCTATTAAAAAAAGAAGAAGGAAAAAAAAAGGTTATAGGAGCAGCAGACTTTTCAATCCTGCGGATAAGACTTGAAGTTAACACAAGAGGCTTGTGTCCAGATTTTTGGCCAAGAGAGGGACGTGCAGGTGGTGCTTTTTAGTGGTTGCTGGGATGAAATTAGGACAAATACCCCCCAAATAGCTCCAGATTGAGGCTCGGCGTCACTTTTTGGCCGTAGTTTTTACAGTATCAAAATAAATGTCGTAAGAGTCCATCCGACTCGTTGAGCTGCCGTGTCTGGGTTCTTCCCATTCGGTTTGGATTTTAATGAGCCAGAGAGGCTTGATCTTCTTAAGAAGTAGCTTATATGAGTCACTAATTTTGCATTAGCCCAGAAATTGCCTGGCTAAACACTCGTGCCACCCACGGGCCTGTGGCAAACCCTTGGCATCCCTCAGTGCCGGTGACAACCCAAGATCAAGCGGGAGCAGCAATGAGCTCACTCGGACCCTGCGCTTCTCAAGAAATTCCCTCAGCAGACACATCCTGAGCCTTACAAAGCAGTCACTGTTCCTGCCTCGAAAAGAGGGAGAGTTTTAATGAAAGAGTGACATTAGACCATCACCAAAGAACAGCTGAGGAGCTCCACGGTTCCTCCGCCGGGGCAGCAAGAGCTGTGTGAGCTCCTCAGTTTGGGGTTTGAGGAGCGCACAGGTGATCAGGTTTGTGTGTGAGCAAGGTGCTGGGCTGGCAGCAGGGGCTCACAGCCAGTGTCACCCCGCGGGGTCACCATACAGCAGCAGCAGCAGCATCGTGTATTTGCATAGGAACGAGACACCGAAGGGAGCAGGCGCCGAGGGGTTTCCTCCCTCAGCTTTTAGGAGGTTGCTCTGCTGTGTTAAAATTAAAAAAAAAAAGGGGCTGCTATTTGTTTTAAAAATTGAGGACCTTCTGTATCTTGACTGTACTGACTGGAAATTCCGCATAGGAGGGTCTGCAATTGCGCATAAAAACAATAAATGCCTTTTTGTGCTTTCGGGTGGAAACACTTTCATCATCACAAAGGAGGAGAAAGCAGGAGGAAAGTTAAGAAGATCTGCAGGTGGACAGTACAAAGCCTCCTTTGACTTGAGGGGCAAAGACAGTCGCTCAATAAACACTCCACTGTTTTTCGTTTTTGGGAGGAGGGGTGGTTTTTGGTTTTTTTTAATGTGTGCGAGATTGGGAATTCAAAGGATTATATTCAGCATGGTTTAGTCTCAGTAAAACACATATTCCAAGACCTGCACGCATCGCCAAATGTTCCAGCCCATTTCACAGGACTCAAATATATCACTTCTGCTGTTGTTTCTGTTGCAGGAAAAATCCCCTGGATGCAGGGCAGTGTTTGATTTTGCATCAAAGCAGATACTGGCAGTATGTGGATTAACTAATTACCTTTGTTTACACAAGGAGAAGTTTATTTTGATGGGGGATGAAAATGGCTGGAAAATACGAGTCAGATATTTCATCCCTTCTTTCCCAAGTGCCAGGCACACGTGCTAACAATATCCCCCAGCCATTCATCACACGTTCTGTTTGCTGTGCCTTAACCCCATGGAAGAAGGTCACTCCCTGTGCCAAGCTGGGAATATGCATTCTGCAAGTTTGTGCTCCAAAATAGTATGTTTGGGGTTTTTTTCCCCCTCTTTTCTTGGAGACTGGAAAAACAGGGCATGGTGTTCCTGCCAGATTATTTTTGGATGTAATTTATGTGCCAGTGGGTTCAAACTGAAGGAGTGGAAAATTTAGGTTAGATATACAAAAGAAATTGTTCCCTGTGAGGGTGCTGAGGCCCTGGCACAGAGAAGCTATGGGTTCCCCACCCCTGGAAGTGTCCATGGCCAGGTTGGATGGAACTCTGAGCAACTTGGGACAGCGGAAGGTGTCCCTGCCCATGGCAGGCGGTGGCACTGGATGGGCTTTAAGGTCTCTTCCAAAAATAACCATTCTGTGGCTCCATGATTCTGGGAAAGGGAATATCCAGCAGGAGATGGTGTTGAAAAGCCTTCAGGTGGCAAACAGCCAGCGGCATTTTGCAGCTCTCTGGTTACAGGAGGGTGCCTCCAGTCAGCACAACGTCACTGAATCGATGGCAGAGTAGCCCCACAAGGCCCCTCGGGGGAACCTGTGCATGCCTGGCCTGAAACTGTGTTGGCACTTTAACATCTGCTCTGCTTTATCAGTGCATTTTACAGCCACCGCTGGTAGCTGAGGTACATTGCTGCCCTGAGGTACCTCCGAGCTCCCAGGCTGTTGCCACACACAAAAATCCCCACGGCCAGGCAGGTGGGAGAGAGGGCACGGGGAGAGCGAGCAGCCTGTGGCTGGGCCACCACCTCCAAAGGGGAGCCTGGAGGTGTTCTGGTTATAGAATCCTTCTGAAAAACACCCCATGTGTAGCAGCAGCCTGCTCAGGGGTGCAAGAAACGAACCCGAGGGACAGCCTTAACCGGCCCACAGGGCTGTTCCCTCATTTTCCAGGGCTTTAAAGCCAAACCCAGGTGACACAGAGACCACCCATGAGGGCATTTGCAGGGGCACTTTTTTCGCCATCAGCAGTGACAGGTGATGCAGGAATTGGTAGGACCTGGCCCCCAGCAATACCCTGGGGGCTCTCTCCTCGTGCTCAGGCACAGCAGAAACAAGGCAACCCCGTTTTGCAAGGCTGCAGGGGAGAGAGCTGAGCTGTGCAAGCAGAGGTCTCGCCCTCGGCACTGGAAAATGAGAACTGATGCCTTTTTTTTTTTGCTGCCGCTGCTGCTGTAGGTGTGACCTCCAGCAGAACTTAAATCTTGCTGTGGTCTGGTCTATTCTGCCCCGTGCACCTCCTGGCACCACTCATTTGGGTACCACCTTCAACATTTCCTCTGCCCCAGAGCACCAGCACCCTCAGCAGGAGCGTGTTTCAGGGCTTTTTTTTTTTTTTAATATCTGCTTTTATTTTCTCAAAGAGGCTGGGGAGCATTTTGGCACACTTTTACATGAGAGGTACTGTAAATTCAAGGAGCAAACAACAGGTACTCATAAAGCTCTGATGACTGCTGTGAAGACCTGAGACATCCATGCTTGCCTCTGCTCCCATGGCCATGGAGAGGACCCGCTGGCTTTGCAGGGAGCAGACAGGTCCCTTCCTAAGGGGATTATGCAGTCGGTTGGTGGCCAAAAATCCTGTTCCAGCTGTGTGCTTACACAGATTCAGGGGAAAAGGTGTTTTCCAGCATGGTCATCACAGTCCAAGTCACTCTCCTTGTGTTCCCTACCATGTTCCATCCCAGCTGCAGGCAGGGAGGGAGCTGCAGAGTGCCAGCCTTTGTCTCTCTGTCTGGGTTTGCATTTTTAAGCTGGGGAGTGATGGGGATTATGAACAGGTAACAGGAGAGGATCGCTGGTACCACACGTCGCAGAGGGGAAGTGGCAACATCGGCCCAGAGAGTGGCCATTTCTCCTCAAATCAGCCCAATTCCTGCTGGAAACCCCCAGGGAGGTCCCCTCCCTGCCCATGGTGGGGCCTGGGCAGATGCAGTAACTCCTCATACCACCAGCAAGCCCATTGTCTGGGCAGCATTTAAAGGCTGGGATGAATAATTGCTAAATTGTGGTGAGCTGAACGAGGAAAACACCCACAAGGAGCACCGAATGTACCATCTAATGGTTCTGTGGGTGACCACAGTCATTCCTCCATCTTTCCTGCAGAGAAATTGTCCAGCAAAGCCACACAGTTCCGAGGGTGGCAGTGAAATGCCTCAGAATAATTCTTGGGGGATATTCCTTTCCTCTATCCACAGCTCTGGGCTTCAGGGAGAGCCTGGCACATTAAACTCACACGAGCTCCCAGGAGAAGGTGGGCACACAGCTCTCCCTCACGGTGGGTGCTGGGGCTCAGCGTGGCAGCTGATGTTTATCCACACCCCAACCCCCAATTTGTGGATTTTTGGGAGCATCCTGCTGGTCACTGGCACCGGGTGACAGCCCAAAAATGCCGTGTCCCCTCCAACCACCCCATGTGGTTTTCCCGCACGTCGCTTTCAGATCACAAACTGTGGAAATATTTTTATCTCCAGGGGAGAATTCTATCACTGGGAAGATCCTAATCCTTCCTAATTAATAACTGTGATATTGCCAAGTTATGGAAGCCTGGGTCTCTCTAATTATCTAGATGTTTTCCCAACTTTTTCTAAGTCATATTTTAGCAAATCGCAGCACTTCTGTGTCTCAACACTTTCAGGAATAATTTAAAGTTCTCCAAACTACAATTCTAACTTCTTCATTCTATTTCCATTCTTAGTCTAGCCAAAGATAACCTGCCAATAAATAGCAGAGGCATAATATAAAATGGCAGTGAAATATTGAAGAAGGAGGAGATAATGAGCTTGCTACAAAAACTAATAATTAACAGCTTAATATAACCTAAACCTATTTGAAAATAAAAGTTGCCAATTTGGAGAAGAAACATTTTTAATGCTGTAAAACAGAGGTTAGGGTGAGCTTGTTTCATGTTTAATAAACTGATATTTTTTTCCTAATATCTAATTTAAACCTGCCCTCTGTCAGCTTAAAGCCACTATCCTTTCTCTCAGCACTTCCTGCCCTCGTTAAAAGTCCTTCTCAAGCTCTCTTGGAGCTCCTTTATGTGCTGGAAGGTGCTGGAAGGTCTTTCCAGAGCCTTCTCTTCCCCAGGCTGCACAACCCCAACTCTCACTAAAAACCACACGCGCTCGGTTTGGGATCAATAGGGAAAAGTGCCCAGTGAAGGAGCAGCTTTTCAAACCCTCCTGTTTGGTGCCTGCAGCACTCTGGTGCTGCTGCCAGAGCCTGGCAGATCTGTCCCTGGGTGGGGAGATGTGGTGCTTAGGGACAGGGTTTGGGGGTGGGTTAATGGTCAGAGTCGATGACCTCAAAGGACTTTTCCCACCCAAACAATCCTGTGATGCCCACCTCGTGCAAACCAGAGAATCTCTGCCCCATCAGGGCCACACTGGTTCACACTGGCCGAGGACCCAGTTCAAGGCACGTGAAACCACTTCAGATTAAAGCAGGGGGGAGTGGGGAGGCAGAAGCAGTTCAGCAGTTTAGTTTTTAAGGACTGGTCAGGGGGCTGTGAGCTGTCGGCTGACTGCCCTCCCAAGCCCTGCCACCACCATCCCAGCCGTGGGAAAGGGCTGCAAACAAACCCCACTGAATGACGAGGTAGGTGAGTGCAGGGGAGATGGAGGAAGGTGTCGTGGAAATGGCTCAGCTGTCTGTGGCCTCTCCTGTGGGAAAGCTGAGCGAGCCCACTGGCCCCAAAAGAGATCATCTGACCCCAAAAGAGATCATCTGACCCCCTCTGTTTTCTGAACAGTGTTTCTGTACCCACAGCCCAGGGAATGCTTTGGGATATCACACAGAATATGCTGCCTGTGGGCTTGGTATGAGGTGAATATCAGGATAGTTCCCTGCCTGAATAACTGACAGGAGATGTGCTCTGAAAAGACAGCGATGGTTCCTAAACTGCTTGTGAATCCTCAGCCATTACCCACCTTCGAAAATGTGAATTTTTGAAGCCATTCCCCACCTTCTGAGCCCTCAGCCATTCCCTACCTTCAGAAATGTGAATTTTTGAAGCCATTCCCCACCTTCTGAGCCCTCAGCCATTCCCCACCTTCACAAATATCCCCCACTTCCTCCCTCAGCTAAAACTGAGCACTCTCAGTTACCTTGAGGGGTCACAGAGGAGGTAATTCAAGAGAAATTGCTGTGACACAAAGCAAAACTAGAATTTCTCAACTGAGAAGCCACCATTTCTCTGAGGGCAGGCGGACACTTCCCCGAGCCCTGCTGTGTGAAAAGGTGGCAGTTTCACCTTTCAGTTTCACCTTGTGTAAATCTCTATTTGTACCTTCTTGGCAGCTGAGCACCTCCTAAGGCTTGGCATATGGTACCATCTGAACCACAAAATAAAAATATTGCATCCATCTGTACTCCTACTTGTTTTGGAGAGCCAATCTCTGCACTCAGAAAAGCAGGTTGGTTTAAGACTACGTTTAAAAAGAAATTAAAAACTCGTTGCAATGTGACAAAACTATTTTCAGTTTTGTGTACCTGAAGTATTTGATCAGAAGAAACACTTCCAGAGAGGATCACATTTACTCTTGGGCTGTTATCCAAGTTGTTGGTAGGATGAATGGACCCTAACGTAGAATTAAATGCAATTAATGCCTATGGCAAGGTTCCTTTGCATTCCTGAGAAATAAAGGACAATTCATTCCTCATGTATTATCTATTCAAGATCATTAAGTGCATTAGTTACTAATACTCTTACTCCTGTAGCATTTGTCAGATCTTTTAATGGTCCAGAGTCCAGGCCAATTAGAAAATAAGACTGGAACAACTGGAGATAAAGTGCCTTTGAAAGTCCCAGTTTCTCTCTGCTGTTGCCTTGATGTCAAAAAGTGCTTTACTGGGGCAGGCACACAGCCAAATCCTGCCTGGGGAAATTCCCTGCCTCCCAAGTTATCTGTTTAATTCCAGTGGCACTATTCTCTAATGGCCCTTCCTGGTATTTTCTCTTTGCTTCTCAGTGTAGCTGTGCTGCAAAAGCGCTGCCTTTTTTTGTTTGCATTTCATCTCCTAGGATTTTTTTTCCCTAAATCACTGGACAGGCCCCCCTGACTTTGAAAACTCTGGGTTATTTCTGGATGTGTAAGTCCACCCCAGTTTCTAGGGAAGGCTTATCTTGCCAGCCCTAAACCCTTTCCCTACCTGACCCTGTGGAGAACAAGACGTATTGGCTGCTCATAATTCATGCAAATGTCCAATGTTTCAGGGCAAAGAGAAACAGGCTGAATTATTTTTATCTCCTCTCCCGGAATAAATCCCCCCACAGTTCATTTCCAGGCATCCATCACCTCACACCAGAGGCAGGGCTTTGGGAACGAAAGGAGATCTAAGCAGAGAGGCCTCTGGAGCATTAACCTGCTCCGAGTGGGATAGAAGCAAAGCAGGACCACATTCCACCTCCAGAAGTCAAAACCTTGGTACCTTTAAAGTAGAAAATTTACCAACACGTGCTTGCACCACTCACTTAATTAAAATCCACCACAAGCAGCTTTGTTCTCTGCGCTGGGTCTGTCTGGAAGTGTTGGATACCAAGGACAGATAGGAAACACCAGCACACATCGAGGAGAGCTGTGGGAATAATCTGAAAGCAAATATTTTAAAATACAGTAAATCCTGCCCCTATCTGCCCCAGGATGACGACAAGCTGAACTGCAAATTTTGCCACATCTTATCTCATTCTATATCATTTATCACTGCATCAAATGATTCTTGGTCCGTGAATTATGCAAATTCATGTAAATAATGGCAGCCCCGTCTGCGTTCACCAGCCCTTGGCAGCAAGTGCTGTGTTATTGTTCCAGCCCTCTGAAATGCAAGTGTAAAACTCTTCAATGCTTTAAGAAAGTGCCCCTATGAAATCAAAACGTTTCTTTCATTGCTGCAGAGCCAGTTTTCAATATCTGGCATCATTGCAGGGGACATTCCTGTTTGTCTGGCTCATCTTTGTGTGAGCCATTAACATGAGTCAGGGACTAAAATATTATCAAATATTAGGCCTAAGAGACTGAGGAAAGGAGCAAGACTTGAAGCAGGCTGGTCTCATGGTTGCTAAAACTTGAACCCTCAGAAAAGTGGAAAGGACTCAAAAAATACTCTATTCAAAATACACCTTTTCATAGAAATAGGCCACGTCAAGCATGTGCTTTTTTGGTTATCAGCTTTCTTTCTGCCCAGAGAAGCTGTGGCTGCCCCAGGATCCCTGGAAGTGTCCAAGGCCAGGTCAGACCGGGATTGAATAACGTGGGATAGTGGAAGGCATCCCTGCCCAAGGCAGGGGGTGGAACAGGATGATCTTTAAATCCTCTTGAAATTAGTCCTAATCATAGAATAGTTTAGGTTGGAAAAGGCCTCTAAATCATCGAGGCCCAGCTGTGCCCGATGCCCACCTTGTCCCCAGCCCTGAGTGCCACGTCCAGGCCTTCCTGGGACACCTCCCGGGATGGGCACTCCAAACCTCCCTGGGCAGCCCCTTCCAGTGGTTAACAACCCTTTCCATGCAGAAATTCCTCCTGGTGTCCAATCTAAACATCCCCTGGCCCAGCCTGAGGCTGTTCCCTCCCCTCCTGTCCCTGTTCCCTGCGAGCAGGGCCTGACCCCCACTTGGCTACAACCTCCTTCCAGGTAGAAACCTTCATTTTTTTACTCCTGCAGACATGGAGATGCTGACTTTCCAGATAAAGCCGTGGCACCAGGAGCTCCCAGGCTCCCTGTGCATCCTTGAGCTGGAGCCAGCATTTGCTCTGAGAACAGTGCTGGCAGCAGGTTTGCTCTGAGCCACAGCTCCCCATCATCCTGGCAGCCACTTACGAAATCATCTCTGTCCTCGTCCTCCCAGCTGCTATTATTTATTTTATTAGTAAACAGCATGTTTTCAGTGCTTTCAGAAAGCAAATTTCCGGTTTCTGGGAAATAGGAATAAAATTAAATTAAATCAAAACTTTCACAACATTTCCCATGAAACAGAGGCCATGCTGGCTTGGCATTTTCACCAGTAGTTCAGGAAAAAAAAAGAAAAACAACAAAACAGGCCTTCTGTGCTGAGCTTGAGTGTGATTACACTTGAAAATACAGATTTATTTGAATTTCCATCTGAATCACTCCACCTTCTTAAATATCTTGCATAAATTTTCTAAGAATGAAAAGTCAAGCTTCACAGGCCTTTTAGACCCTTAGTGCGTATTTTTAAAGCAGCGCATAAATATCTTGAACGTGTGTGAATGCATCCTTCCACCTGTCCAAGTGTTTGGAGTTCAGCACAGAGAATTATGGCATTTATTCCCTGGGGACATCCCCTGTTCCTCAAATACAGAATTTGCAGAACTCTGTGGAAATGTGGAAGGAAGGAAGGAAAGAAGGAAGGAATGGAAAAGAAGAAAGGAAGAAAGGAAGGAAGGAAGGAAGGAAGGAAGGAAAGAAGGAAGGAAGGAAGGAAGGAAGGAAGGAAGGAAGAAAGAAAGAAAGAAAGAAAGAAAGAAAGAAAGAGAGAGAGAGAGAAATATTATTAAATTAGCATAAAATTTGGTTTTTAAGACAAGACGTTGTTGTCTAGGGAAGCTGCGGCATGAGGGCCCAGCCCTGCAAGGATGGGTCACCCTGGGGGTAGGAAAGCTCTTCCTCTGTGCTCCTCATCCCTGCCCAGAGGGGAATCAAGGTCTTCCAGCCAGCCTTGCAATCAGAAAAATTGGTGAGACATCCCTTGCTAATCTTTCCCTCCACATTTACGTATTTAAACTGAATTTTGTAGTCTTTGGACATTGAGCAGTACCTGGCCCATTACATGTGCAGCTGCATTCATACCAGAGAACCCATCAAGTGAGGAAATGCAACTCCCTAACCCCAGCCCAACCTATTAACTTCTCTCATATCCCATTTTTTTTCCTTTTTTTTTTTTTTTGTTATTCGAATCAAAAAGTCATGACCTCTGGCAGAAAAAAGGTATGTGAGAAAAATGATAGCCTGGTGTATTGGCTCTCTCTCTAATAGCCAGGAATATGTTTCCAGAATCATAAAAGGAAGAAGGAAGATCAAATAAGAAATCACCACGTGCAGGAAGCAAGAGAGGAAGGGAACAGCATCAGCGTGTGAAGGGTGAGTGAAGCCAAGCAAGTTTTATCCAAAGCCCTGGAGGAGCAGTTCCCCATCCAGCAGCAAAACTGGAAGCAAATATCCCAAGGAAAGAAGAGGAGGGAAGAGGAAACATCCCCTAGCATGGTGGTACTGTCGGGTGAGGAGTCAAGGAAAGATTTCCAAATGCTGGTTGTATTTCATATCAAACCATAAAAGAATCCTGAGGTAATGGGAAGGGCTGGCTGAGACCTCTCCCATAAATCAATTGTCTTGGGGAAGGGGGGAAGAAAAAACCCCCCTCCACAAAGAAATACAAAAACAACAAGAGATCAAGATTTTTCCCACACTTAATAATGCTTTACACAGTTACAATAAAGGATCTCCAGGGAGTGCAGCTGCTTTGTAGAGCCAAGACATGAACTTGGAAAAAAGCAGCTAAATTGTAATAGAGCTCTGGATGTTGTACTCTGGGAAAAAAATCCCACAAATATATATATATATAGGAGAAGCTTTTAAACAGACAGTCCTTTAAAGAAAGAATGAGGAAAAACAAACAGAGAGGAAATGCATTTTCATGTGTCGATGCCAACCTGCTGAGAAGGCTGCTACAGAATTCACTTAGTTTTTTAGATTATTGTTTAGTTCAAAGAGCTGTAGGTCTTCATGGTGAAATTTATTTGGTGAAATAGATGAAATTTTATCCAGGAGAAGATTCAGTGACTGGGCACCCACACCCAGGCTCCTCGTGCAAACGTGCTGTGACCAAACACCTGCCTGCAGTGGATGGAGTTGAGAAGAAACTGTGACAATCAGAAGCAGCTCCAGACTTCAGAAGTTTGTACTAGTCCAAGCAAAGGCTTAAATTTAGGGCCCAAACCTTAATCACAGCTCTGAGAAGCAACTGACTGACTTTTTGAGTAAAGTGTGTCAGTCACACTTTACTCACAGGTAAACAGTTTACTCACAGACTAAACAGTCAGGTGTTTAAGACATAATTGTGATTAATAAAATCTGAATTTCAGTAAAACTGGAAAGGGTTTTTTTCTTTCAGTTCCTGGCTCTGACACAGACTTTTTGAGTGGTGTCAGGAGCTTGCTTCACTCTGCTGAAATGGTGATAATAATGTTTCTTTTGTCTGTTAACTCTTAACCTTTTTTTTTGCAAGTTCTTTTTCCATGTGACGCCCTTGTGACACCAGGCTCTGCAAATACACAGACCTACCAGCAGTGTGGAATCCTTACGACTAATGGCAACTCATTAAATGCACTCCCTGCACGTGCTGCCTTGTTATTTAGGCATTAAAAAATAATATAAACCACTAAGAGGCAGCATGGAAGTGGTCAGGGCCAGGCTGGGTGGGGCTCTGTGTTCCAGTGGAAGAAGCTGAAGCTCGGGAGGGTTGTCCCACCATCCATCCATGCCCAGAGGGAAAGCACGGGGAGGAGCCAGGTGATGTCCCACACCAGCTAAAGCATTCCAAGAGAGAACTCAGCACCCCTTACATTCCAGCTGAAGAGTGAACAGACACCTGTTTCTCCCCTGGGGCTGAACTTTGAGCTCTCCTGTCCTGGTTTCTAAAGCTGGGAGTGGAAGCTGGGTTTGCGCTCCACTCTGTAATTGTGTTTGGTGGCAGAACACCTTGCAGACACTCCAGAAGAGGGGAATTGCGTCTTATTTGCATTTGCTTCTCCCCTGTAAAAGGGATTCAGGGTGACTGGTTCAGAGGAATCCTGCCTGATAAGTCTCCTGGTGCTGCTCCCTGGAAACACGGAGCACTCTCGTTCTGCATAAGAATTAGTAGGTTGTTGGCTCTGTGAGAGAAGATAATTTAAATTTTAAAAAAACCAAACAAACAAAACAAAACAACCCAAAGCACAACACCCTGATTTCCACAGTGCTAGGATGTGATGCCTTACTCTCTAATTTCTATTTTTAAGACACCAGGAACACCCTGAGTCACAGCACGCATGGGAAACGTCGCTCTGGGTTGCGCAACGTCACCGCTCTCCTGCATCGTGATCTGACGGAAACTCAGAAGTATCATTAAACTGAACCAACATTGTACGGCTGAAAGGCCATCTTATACTGTGTAAACAAACAGCTTTTAGTCCCAGAACAAGGGGTCGTTGTGCAAGATTGTGCATCAGCACTGCATGCCTCAGACACCACTGACCTGATGTGACTGAGTTGCTAAGAAAGAAGCAAAGTCCTGATAGCACTGTCTCTTTTAAAAAACAAAAGGTAAATTAACCTGATTTTGACAAAGGTCTCCACTGCTGGTGGACTCTGAGATCCCATAGTCTTTCCCAGAGGTGGGCCATGAGAAAGGGATTCGGGTTTGAATCGCTTCCCATCCTTTCAGATATCCATTGGATACGAATCCCCTGGCCCTTGCTGACACCTTGGTGCTCTCACGTGCTGTGAACTCCAGCCAAGTCCAGCCCATTTTTCAGAGGGGTGCTTTGGTTTATCCCTTGCATGGGGCCCTTTTTGTTGGAGTGAGCTGCCATTCCTCGGAATAAACTGGGGGAAAGGAGAGAGGCGATGACACCGATGCTCACCCTGGCAGTGGTTTGCTCCAGCTTTCCTGGAGGCAGGAGGAGAAGAGCTGCAGCTTCCTCAGGCTTCCCACAGACCCACCGGCACAGGCTGTGCAGCAAGACCTGCCAAGGACGTGTCACCTGGACGAAGGGATATTCCATATCAAAGAACTCACCCTCCAGGGGTCCCAGCCAGCTCTCTCCACCTCGGGGGCTGCAGCTCAGCTCCTGGGCACAGCCAAATAAAGGTGGCTCCAGGTGCCAGCAGATTCCAGGCAACGAACACAGCCTGTACAGAGGGCTGCCTTCACCCACCAGCTGGAGAGAAACACAGCAGCCATTGAAGCTTATTATAAAATATGTAGTATTTACCCAGAAAGCCTTTATGGCCTTTTGCTCAAACACTTGTGCTATTTGGGCTCAGGATAATGCACAGAGAGATACAGGTCTCTCGAGGCTTGTGCCTAATTTAAAGTTCCTGGCTTGGATTTTTCTTTCTAAAACACAGAAGTCCCCTGATTCACCTTGGGGACAAGTATCTGGGCTTTGAATACAAAAGGCGAAGTGCCTTTAAGTCTCCAGCAGCAGCATCCGGCACTGCTGCCAGGTGGGGAGGGGGCTGGCTGTCCACACTGGAGAGGCTTCCAGTTGGGAATTCAGAACTTCAGAGGCTGATTAGGTACTGGAGATGAAGACAGAGGAGCTGGGAGGGACAGTCATTGGGGATGAGTGATTTCAGGATTGCAGGTGGACTTCTGACCAGAATGCACTCAGTCCCAGGCCCCTCATGGTCACCTTCAGCTCTCTCCAGAAATGCAGCTTTGCACACTGGTGCTCACTTGTTTTCACCCTCATTCCAGAGGTTACATCCCCGCTCCTTCATCCCTCACCCTTTCTCCATTCCTGGCCCTCCATCTGCATCCTGTCCTCTTCTCCTTCATCTCACTACCCTCACCCTGCTGCTGGCTGTACTCTCCCACATGCCCAAAGGTTGGTCACTCCACTTTGCCCTTTCCCATCCCCCTCCCCAGATCAGAACTTTACATCTGTTTCCCACTTTCTCTGTGCATCATCTCTCGATCCTTGTCTTCACACCCAGTCACTGTACATATGTGTTTTTACAGTTTCCAACCTGTCACCACTGACTACTTTTATTTTGCTGGGACCCACTCCGAGCTCCTTCTTTCCCTGTAAGTCAGTGGCATGGCTCTGATTCCTTCTCACATGCCTCCAAATCCCTCCTGCTGGCTCCTGCTTCCCACACAAGGTCTGCCCTGGCCACTGCCAGCCCTTGCTCACACCTGACACCTCTTTTTTCCGTCCCTTCCTTACACTACTGATGCCTTTGGTCCCATGACTCCACTGACTTTCCTCCATCGTTACCCTGTCCCAATTTCCAGCTGTTCTGAGACATTCCTACCTAGGAATCTGCTCTGGATCCCATACCAGAAAGCCCAGCTTTCTTCTCATCACCCCTGACTCATCACTACACTCTTCCATCTGTCTCCACTTCTCCAGAGAGAAGTTTCCCAGTTTCCCATGACAGAAGATGAACAGGAAGCCCACAGACCCTTCTGTCACTTTTGGTCCCATTTTTTCTGTGACTGCACCGTGGGACTGAGCACAAAGGAGATGAGATTTGTTGGCGGCTTATCTGCACATGATCCCTCTCTTAAATTGTCTGCTGATTCCCCTTGGAAGGAAGAGCCATACCTCTTCCAAGATTTTTCTTTTCACATTAAAAATGCACTCTGTTCTTTCTACTACTACTATTTTTTTTATAAAACCTGTCTCCCTCTCCAACTGTTGACTGGCCTTTTTTTCTTCCATCCCAAGCCTGTGGAATTCACCATTTTGAGTGGTTCCTTTCTTCCTTTCTCATTCTAGACCCTCTTCTAACAATTTCCTGCCATGGAGACACACTGGAAGCACACTCAGTCTCATTAAATGAGCTCACTAAATGAGCTCATTAAATGAGCTTTTCCAAGT
Source organism: Dryoscopus gambensis (assembly GCA_013389985.1). Lineage (NCBI taxonomy): Eukaryota > Metazoa > Chordata > Aves > Passeriformes > Malaconotidae > Dryoscopus > Dryoscopus gambensis. Next base: position 489,416 of record WEIT01039824.1, read on the forward strand.
CTTCACCCAGCCAGTGTTTTTACTTATACCATGCTTTACCCTGAGCTGCAGGTCCCTGTTGATTCTGTCCCTAGATTTTAAACTTCTTTTAGCACATGAAAGGAGGACCCATCCCATGTGTAGCCTTGCCTTTAATCCTTCATGTTAATTCTTGTGGGCAACCTCATCTTCAGGGAGAATCTTCAGGGCTGGGAGAGGCCTCATGGGGATGTCAGGCCCATCCCCGGGAGCAGGGCAGGCCCAGCCAACCTTTATGAACCATTTTTGACTACCTAGGTTGAAACAACCTCCAATGACAGAGACTGCAGAGCTTCTCCAGCCACTTTAAACCTGATTTTGCTATTTAGACTGGTAGAAAGTTTTTTTTCCTGATGTCTGACTTAGTCCTGCCATAATTTAAGCCCGGGACTTCTTGCCCTACTGACCACAGAGAAGGAGAATGGATTCATCTTTGCAGCACCCTTTTATATTATGATATTGTCTCCCATCCCTCACTTTTCTAGACCAAACCACCCCAGTCCTACACAACCATGTCCATCTAATCCCTGATCTCCTTCGTCTCCATTCCAGCAGTGGGTCTTTCCTGGAACACAGTTCATTCACATCTTTACTAGCAAACAGATGAGTTCAAATGTCCTGCAGATTCTTTTGCTCCACATAGCCCAGAGTTGAAGATTTGTTTTTTTTCCTGAAGAAATTTCGGAGATCAGGGAGAGCTACATGGTTGTTTTGTTCTTGGATAAGCCCAGTCCTTTACATAAGACCTTGTTGAACAAAATCCCATTTTTCACCTGCTTTCTCCAGGTGACACCTTTATATCATTTGGGATTTAACCAGTAAGATTAGGTCCCTGTGGTTGCTATGCCCAGCTTACACAAACTCCCTCTGTCACTTCTCTAAATTATGTGGTCTCCCACCCATTCAGGCAGCTAAAAATCCCCTCTGTGGCCTTTCAATCCCTCACATCTGTGTTCAGACAGCACATTTTTTCTTTAGCCTTAATAAAGGAAAGCTCCTTCTGCTTCCACACATCTCAAATACTGCTGGAGAGATGGTTTTCCTCACCAGTGCTCTCACTTTGGTATGCTCTGTCCCTGGGGAGCTCCACTCACCCTCAAAACCACACCAAACCATCAGCACGTCATCATGCCTTCACACATCATCCCTCCTGGATGCTGAGCTTCCAGCCTGCACCATGTTTGGCCAGCAGTGCCCCCTTCCATCTTCAGTTTGCCACTTTACAAGCACCTCTGGGTTTTCTCCCAAGTTCCCCCTGTGCTCCAGGGCAGATTTGTGGAAAGAACTCTCAGGAATTTCATTACCCTCTTTAAAGTTTTCTTAAAACTTTTGTCTTTGTCAGGAAAGCTGCAATAAATAAATGCAGGAATGAATACAACAATGAATGCTGAGAGCAACAAAAACTCTCCTGGTTATTGTACCCTCATCTCACTCCTTCACCTGCCAGCTGCTGCCCTGCACTTCTAATCATAAATTGTTTGGATGGAGCCTCTCTCTCCAGTATCTGGTCGTACAAGACCCAGTCCAGTGGTGTCCCAGTTTCTGACTGGTGTCCTAGACACAATCTAGCAACAAATACCCCAAAGTCGTGGCAGACCATACTGGAAAGTCGACTTTGGTAGTGAGTGGCTGTGAGTGGTTTGCATTTGACCACAACCTGGCACTCCCTGAGTTGTCAGGGTGATGATATCAGCTCATTTCCCAGCAAGCAAAGGTGTTAAAAATACACCAAAATTAGCTCTCAAAGTAAGTTTGATGGCATTTTCCGCATGGCCCTCATGTGAAAAGAAAACTCATCTTCTAAGGAGGCCCCTTTGGTTCAGAAGTAAAATACCCATGGAGGACAGTGGAGGGAAAGGAGCACTCTTGAGATAAAGATTTCAAGGCATAAAGAGAAAGCTTCAGTTTTCAAAGCCCTCGGACACGGTGGTGCTAAGTAGAAAGCCCATAAGGAAATCCAGCAGTAAATCAAATAAAACTTTTTTCCTGGTTTCAGCTTGAAACAGCCTAAACTGGTCAGCAACTTAAAAAGGTCAGAAAGTGTGAACACCTCCCCTCGCCTTGCAGGAGCTGCACTGGCCCTGCAGGCCTGTGCCTCTAAATAAAGGACAAAAAGCAGCTTTGAAGAAGGGCACAGGCAGTAAGAAAAAGCCCTCTGTGTGTAGCACACAGCTCGCAGCAGTAGCAGCACTGGTGATGCTCAGAAGGGAGTGCTCTGTATTTGTGTTTACATATCGATTGTTTTGAAGCCTCTTTCAGTTCCAGGAATGGGAGACTATAAAAAATGATATATATATATTTGTGGTTTGGCACCCAAAGAGAGCTTCAACTCATGCATCATCACCGGCTGCCAACATCTGCAAATTATTACATGTTGGTTTAGTTTGGGGGGGGCTTTTTAAGCCTCAGACTACAAAACTAACGTCACTCGGTGGTTGCACCTACTGCCGAGAAACAGGGTGGAACTTTGGAATGGGATTTTTGCCAGGGCAGGTCACCGAGTTTACTAATAAACACGATTTCATGGTAATGCCTGTCCTCACCGCTGCTGTGCTAGGGAGCACAGTTCTAGCTAAATAAAACTCAGAAAGAAACTTCAGCTCGTTTTCAAGAATGACTGGGGAGGGAAGAACACGGAGGCTTATTTTCGAAACAACCTTCCAGAGCTGCACCGTGGCGTAGAGACACCTCGCTTTGTCAGAGGAGGGAAATATCCGCGCAGATGATTTTGGAACCATATGTGCGAGCAGTGGGGAGCTGTCAGAGCGTGGAGCCCTCGCTCTTGCCGGAATGCTTGGCAGCGATCCGTACACAGAAAAACCCGGTGCCAGAAGAGCTCACCACAGGCTTACACAAGCCCAGCAGATCTCGTGACTGATGCACAGCAGAGCAGATGTGTGCACAGGGAACCATCCCCAGCCAGCATCTGCCTCAGGCACAACTGGGGAAGAAAGCACCATCCTGGACAGTCAAGCCACAGCTGCCAGGCAGCAGCAAATTCTTGCTCGAAATGGATCAGGTGGCATCAAGGTGTCAGAGTCAAAGCTCATCAGCCTCAGCAAATGTGGCACAATTTTTTTTTTTTCTTTTGCTAATAACAAGCAGAGGTAGGCAAACAGGAACATGGTGACATGAACTTATGCCCCCTTCTTGCAGGTCCAGTTTCAAGACCACAGCAGCAACCCCCACCTCTTCATGGAAAAATGGTGCTTCGTGAGGCTGGGTGTGTGTTTGCAGAGAGAACAGGCATGGTCATAACACAGATGGGCAGCTAGAGTTTATTTGGATTGGAGTAGAAAGGAAGGTTTAAAAACCACTGGCTGATAAACTCAAGTTCAGTCTCCATCTTAAACTGTTACATTTCAGGCTCCTTTGTCTTCACTGCCATTTTAGCTTTGCTCCAAATGGAATCTGTCTGCATCATAGGCACAGTGTTAGCCTGGCATGTCCACTGAAGAAACGAAATTCGTCCCCTGGTTGATCTTGCAGCTGCTTTCCAGGACAAATTAACCCTAAACCTTCAGCAGGCCTGCAGCACAGAAGGTTGTTGCTGGGCTTGCTGCAGGCAGCAGGCCCATGGGAAACACCCAAGCCACAACAAAAGGCCTGCAAAGAGAAAAATTAGAAACGCAAGTTTGCAAAGCCCACGCTTTGTAAGCCACAGTGAAACAGCTGAATCTGCTGTGGGTGAAGATGTAAAGGCCAGAAACAAATACTTCTGCATGGCCATGACTTCACCAGCAGAAGCCATAAAAGGTTTAAACAGGTTTCCCAGGGAAGCTGTGGCTGCCCCATCCCTGGAAGTGCCCAAGGCCAGATTGGACGAGGCTCTGAGGAACCTGGTCTAGTGGAAGGTGTCCCTGCCCATGGCAGGGGGTGGAACTGGATGATCTTCAAGGCCCATTCCAACCCAAACCATTCCATGATTCTATGATAAACATCAAAAAGCAGCTCTCCTCTTCAGGAATATGAATTAATTAAACCTAGACCAGGACAGTGATCCCCGCTGTTGCTCACTCTGGCCTGATATTTTGTCCATCCAGTTTCAGCAAGGTTTTCTCTTTCTCTCTCACTCACAGGATGAATCCTGGGTCAGCACAAACAGTCAGAGACCTTCAAATCCCCCAGTTTCCGACTGCCCTTTCTTAGAGCTAACACAGTGGTTTTTCCATGACAAACCAAGCTAATTTCCCCAGCTCCTGCTGAAGGTCAGGAGGTTTTTCGTAGCCCAAAAGTCACCATATAAATGCCCAAGTTTCCAGCTGTCACCCCTGCAACAGAGCTGGCAAACGTGTGCTGCCTCTCAGCTGCCACAGCTCAAAGTCCAGCTTATTATTTAATACATAATCTTGAATGGATGAGTCATAAACCCGCCTGCTTTTCTGCTACGGGAAAAGTAACTTCTGGGGGAGGAGCAAACAACTTCTGAGCCTCCTGCAGCAGGGCTGGATGGTGCCCTTCACATTTTAAACCCTGAAATCCTATGTGAGATGGGCCGAGGGCACAGAGTGACTCAAATCATCTCACTCCCTTCAAAGAGAAGGCAGAAGAAAATGAAAATATCTCAGACCTGCTCTAACCCTCAGGTTTCTCGATGCGCTTGCAGCCTTGGGGTTCCTCTCCCTTCTTTATCTGCAATATCAGCTTTAAAAGTCACAGGAATTTTTTTCCCCCCTTAAAATTCCCCATTGTTTAAATTGTCCCTCCCACACAAGGTGACTGTAAACAGGTGGCGAAATTTTGTGTGTACAGTAAAATTACCTGCTTGCTGCACTGCCTTTATCAGTGATTTTCCACAGGACTGCCATGCAATCCAGCCTGTGCTGGCTGTGTGGCAGGAGGGACAGACCCTGCCTGGGCAGGGCACTGGGACACGGAGTGAGCACGAGCAGTGATGGGTGACAAGCTGGGCCAAAGAGGAATGGGGAGGGCAATGGGAGGACTCCTGAGCGGCCCTGGGGTGGGAAGAGGGTGTTGTGGCTGCCCTGTGCATGGCACTGCTCCTCAGGATGGTGAGAGGGAGCCTGGCTCTGCCCACTGGCCTGGGCAAGACCTGGCTCTGCCCACCGGCCTTTCCGCCCTGCTCAGGGCCTGCTGCCTCTGTCTTTCAAGCAGGGATGGGGGGAAAATGTCTGGAAAGCCCAGGTGGGACAGCCAAGGAGATGGGAAAATCCTGATTCCCCTGCTGAGACAACTTGGAGCTGGGTAAGGACGCTCCCAAAGACAAAGCAGAAAGAAGCAAAAGAAGAGTTAAGCGAAACTAAACTGAAGATGAACAAAAATAGTCCTACACGTCTGAGACACCGTAAATCCTGTTCTTCAGTGAAATGTGAGTACTTTGCATGTCTGAACCATCTGTTAAGACCTTTCCCCAGTCAGATCTGGAGGCCAGGCTTGCTCACACAGTGTCCATCAAGATCAAACCCCTCGACATCTGGGTCACTGGGCCTTGAGCCTGGAGCCTGGGCACGAGGAAGGAGCCCAAAAGCACATCCCCAAGCTCTGCAGGGTGCAGGCAGCCACTGACCCAGGTCACAGTGGCACCCACACAGTGACCTGACCCCCTGACACCTAATGGAGGGCCACGCTGTAATTTAGACAAAGCTGCTGATTTTCTATCAGCTCCAGCAAGCTGAAGGGGTTGAACCCATGAGCTCACACCACTTGGCGTCATCCAGCTAAGGAGACAGCGCCAAATGGATGAACTCCTGGTGCCCTGTGCTTCAGCCACGGCAAAGAAAGCTGGAGAAATAACACAGCACCACTGTCCTGTGAGCAGGGTGGGGGTCAGGCTCTTCTCACAGGCAGCCAGAGACAGAACAAGAGGAAATGGCCTAAAGCTGGGCCAGGGGAGGTTCAGGTCGGACACCAGGAGGAATTTCTCCATGGAAAGGGTTGTTAAACATTGGAAGGGGCTGCCCAGGGAGGTTTGGAGTGCCCATCCCTGGAGGTGTCCAAGGAAGGCCTGGGCGTGGCACTCAGTACCCTGGGCTGGGGACAAGGTGGGCATCGGGCACAGCTTGGCCTGGATTGGCTGGGAGGGCTTTTCCAATTTTAATAATTCTACGTTTCTGTATTTACTGGTCAACAAACAAGTTGATGGGACCAGGTAGGATAATCCTGGGTTCATTTCTGCCACATGTGCCCATTCACCTTCTCCAGTTCAGTGCGTCTCCTCCAAGCCAGCACAAAATGAATTCCCACATTTCCCCCCGCCGTTTCCACACACACTCCATTCCACGCTTCCCATGGGGCGTTTCCCACTGGATCTGCCCTGTTGTAAAGGCAACAGAAGGTTGCCAAAAAATATTATATCCAAGACAAACAAACAAAATAGCCCCAACAGCACGGCTGGAGTTGGTATGGTGCAATTGTAGCGCGATGTGGTTCGCTGACCGCTCCATCGCTCCCTGTCATTACTGGTAAATTATTCAATCTGTTATCAAGGAAAATGCTTTAAACATGCAATCATCCATTGTTTATCTTGTGTTCTGAAAGTGTGTGTGGCCGTGCCAGATATGTCCTAAATTCTTTCATTTTATCTGCCCAGTCGTACACAGACGCCAACGTAAATAAGTACCAGGTACACACACACACCTACGGGTAATGTAATGGACTCAATCCTCTTCTGATGTTTCTCTTTCATCTCCAAGGAAAGAGAAGGGGAAAAAAACACTGTTCCACCTCCACTGTGCTCACACAATCCCATCACCGCCAGCTTGCCCTGCTCCAATTCCAGCGGGGATTTTCCTGAGCAGTGTGGGACTGGGATGTTTTTTAGCACAGATTTACTGAGTGACCTTAGTGATCAAATGGCATCAAGGCTTCAGGGGCTGAGTTCCCACCTGGGAAGGCTTGCAAGGGAATTATCTACATAACTGCATCACTAAAGTGGAAAATAAGAGGTGTGCATATCTTGGAGCTGAACACGCGTGGCAGCATTGCTGGAGATCGGGATTCTCGGCTGGGAGTAAAACCAGATTTTAATGGTTACTCAAGAGGCCAGAGCAGGTGGCACTGGACCCTCTGTGCCTCAGCTGGTTCTCCCCATCCCTGCCTGCTTTGAGCTGCCCAAGAGTGATGTCTCCTTGAGCAGCAGGCATTGCTTTCCTCTGGGAGCAGCTCCCAAACACTCCAGCACTTGGAATCCTCACCCTGCTTGCAGAGGTTAATGGGACGGGCTGATTTCCAAGTGGGAAGCTTTGCCCAAAAGTGGGTTAGCAGAAGGGCGGGGAGGAGACAGGCCCTTGCAAAAACAAAAATTCACTTACCCAGCAGTTGCAACTGGGCACGGCCACTCGCAGTGTGACAGAGGTAAAGCCCAGCGTGACAGATATTGTTTAATATGGGGAAGTGGATCAGGTCACTCATCTCCACTGAGGATCTGCTGCCCTGGCACGGTGCTGGTGGGAATCCTGCAGGGAGGGGTGTCAGGACAGGGGCTTTATATCAAGGAGCAGGACTGTCCCCCAAACAGGAACATGAAATCACAGAATGGCTTGGAAGGAACCTTAAACATCATCCAGTTCCAAGCTGTGGGCAGGGACACCTCCCACTGCCCCAGGCTGCTCCCAGCCCCAGTGTCCAACCTGGCCTTGGGCACTGCCAGGGATCCAGGGGCAGCCCCAGCTGCTCTGGGCACCCTGTGCCAGGGCCTGCCCACCCTGCCAGGGAACAATTCCTGCCCAAGATCCCACCCAGCCCTGCCCTCTGGCACTGGGAAGCCATTCCCTGGCTCCTGGCCCTGCAGCCCTTGGGAATTGTCTCTCTCCATGGTTCCTGGGGCTCCTTCAGGCCCTGCAAGGCCACAGTGAGCTCAGCCCAGAGCTTCTCCTCTCCAGGCTGAACAATCCCAGCTCTCGCAGCCTTTCCTCCCAGCAGAGCTGCTCCAGCCCTCTGCTCATCCTGGTGCCTCCTCTGGCCTCTCTGCAGCAGCTCCACGTCCTCCCTGTGCTGGGCCCCAGGGCTGGGGCAGCTCTGCAGGTGGGGTCTCACCTGAGGGGGGCTCAGGGGCACAATCCCAATCCCTTCCTGCTGGTCACAGTGTGGGATCAGCCCAGGACATTGTTTCTGATCCCAGCACACACAGACAGGGCATGTCCAGCTCTCACCCACCAGCACCCCAAGTCCATCTGTTTTTGCAGTGGAAAATGCCAGGGCTCAACTTTGATTTATGCCTGGTGTGAATAAAGTCACCTCATCTATTTCCATCCCATACTTTGATGTGCTTCCCCACCCCAAGATGCCTTCCCACAACCCCTTTTTATTCCTTCTCACTGAAGTGCATCAGAAGGTACAGGATGGGGAAGCACTGCCATGACCCCTCTGCATGTCACTCATACCAACAGAAGGGAAAAAAACCCACCAGTTCTTGGAAAACAAGGACTGAAACTTCTCTTCCAACATGAACTAGCAGCAGCTCCCACTAAACATAAAATGGAACACAAGATGCCTTTCTCTCCTTTGACAAACAGTGCTGCACATTTCTGCTCAGATCTATTTCAGGCATCGGCGCTTGTTCGAGGCAAATCTCAGCTCTGTGTAGGTGTGGCAGGGATGATTCAGCAGAGGAACATGCATGGCTGGAAACATTCCAACAGAAAACAGAAATTTTGTGGACCCCTCGCTGGCCAGACGACAGAAATCTCCCTTTTCGTCCTCACAAGGTGGTTCTGCTGTAACCAGCTGCTCGTCCCAGCAGTGCAGGGGGTCAGTCCTGCAGTCTGAATTGAACAAAAAGTGCCACACGACCTGAAAATACTGATGTCTGTGTGGTGTTTTACCTTCATGGGACAGCACTGAAGTTTTCCACAGCTGAGAAGGGGGATCACAGCACTCTGGTGACAGATCCGTAACGTTTCCTTAGGTGTATCCATATATTTACATAAAGAATATTTAATAGAAGTAGGGGAACCTACTTATGTAATGCCTTTTGTACCAGGGAACCAATCTATGAGTTTGGTCAATCAGTTAGATTTTTACAGCTTGATTATTAAACCAAATTAACTCCCACTGTTACACACAGTTCTTGCATGAGACGTATCACACACACCCACATATATACAAATATTTACTCCTGAGAAGAGCTGACCCCTATTAAAGCACAAAGATGCTGCACTACTCTGATTTAAATGTTATATTGTAATAAAAAACCTCATGGGAAAACACACTGCAAATGGCCATTATGTCCATGAAAACCTCTCATTATCCAAAATGGAGCTGTGTTTAAAAGTGTCTTGTTTATTTAAAGCTCAAGTCCTAGAAATAAATTCCGCATTTCTCATTCTCTTCAGATAAATACTCGATTACTTAACATGTTTATGGCACTGGAATGAATACTGGAGTGATCTGTTGTTTTTAGAAAATAAAAATAATTTTTTAAAAAAGTGTTGCAATGACAACCAAAGATTTAGTGGCCATTTTATTTGCTTGAGTTGACCTCATAGGATGTGATCTTGGAGAAAGATGGGCTTTTAGCAGGCCAGTGATTTAATACATTGAATTCATTGCAAGATAAATAAGCAGGAGTCACACTAATTTCAAATCTCTCTATTTGTGCCTATGTGAGGTCTCCACAAGGAATAAAATTACATGGGTCAAGAGGCATGCAGCTGACTTGTCACGGGGCACTGTAGGAGAAACACTCTCCCCCAGCTCAGTTCTCATTAGCTGTGAAGGGCTGATGCTTGCAGTTTTGGATGGAGTTGCAAAAGAGGGTTGCTTCTGCCATTAATGTCACGGGGTCCAGATGTGAGGAGATGAGAAGCAGACTCCTCGCCACACTGCAGCTCTGGCAGAGGCTTCCAGCTGACAAAAAGCCTAAAAGCACAGGGTGCTGTTTCCAGCATTTTGGGTCTCACACATCAGGGATTCCACCAAAGTGCTCTGAGGGTCTTCTGGTAATGGGCAGGGAAGTTATTCCTGTGTTTTCCACCAGATCCTTTTCTGCAGGACTTTGTCAGGATTAGAAAAGTGATTCTCCCCTGACTTAGATACTGGCATGCTGTAGCTGGTTACCTTCCGTAATAAAGATCAGAGAATCCCAGGATCCCTGAGGCTGGAAAAGTCCTCCCAGCCCATCCAGGCCAAGCTGTGCCCGATGCCCACCTTGTCCCCAGCCCACAGCACTGAGTGCCACGTCCAGGCACTCCTTGGACATCTGCAGGGATGGGGACTCCAAACCTCCCTGGGCAGCCCCTTACCAATGTTTAACAACCCTTTCCATGCAGAAATTCCTCCTGGTGTCCAACCCGAGCCTCCCCTGGCCCAGCCTGAGGCCGTTCCCTCTCTTCCTGTCCCTGTTCCCTGGGTGCAGAGCCCGACCCCTACCTTGGTACAACCTCCTTTCGAGTAGTTTTAAAGAGAGAGAAGGCCCCTCCTGAGCCTCCTTTTCTCCAGGCTGAGCCCCTTTCCCAGCTCCCTCAGCCCTCCTTTTATGACCCTCTCTAAATATCTAAGTAGATCCAGCACCTTCCCTCCAGGAATCACAGAACTGAGGATCAGATACACCTGTGCCAGTCTGGCCTCTGGAGCAGAGCATTCCCAAAAGCACTGAGGTATTTGAAGCCCCTCTTATGGCTTTTGCCTAAATGTGATGCCAACATCTCTGGGAAAATATGTCTGCTGCAAAATTTTGGTGTTTTTCCAAATCGATTTAAAAATAGAAGATGGGCAAAATCAAATTTAAAAAAAAAAAAAGAAAAAACAACAATAAAACCATTTCTCCTCAGCCTCACAGTCAGGAAGGGAAGTTGCCACCTTAAGACATCAGCAGCAGCCCTAAAAATGCGTGCAGAGGACGGGACATCAGGAGAGCCATCGCTGGCCATGTCCCCAGCTGCCGGAGGAAGCAGCCAGTGAGCACAAACCCTCTCCAGCCTGCCCTTCCCCTCACTTAAAATTCCAGAATAATGAACACTTCGCACAGAAGGGAAAATTTTCAACTCTGACTCACAGGATTATTGCTTTTTGTTTATAAGACACACCCACTAATTTTACGTTGGATGCACGACGGATCCATCCTGAACCGCGGGCACGTGACAAACACTGGGAACACCGGTGTTGCGCAGAGCGCAGCTGGATAAATCCATCCTGCGTTTCCTTGGAGTCTCCTTGGAGCTCAGGGACAGACCCTTAGCATGCCATTAGGCTGCTCCTCACAGCTGGAGAGAAAGCTGGCAGCACGTGGAACACGGATCACAGGGGAGTTTAAGTTTTCCAGCAGCTCCAGTGCAGAAACTGCAAGCAGGTGCTTCCCTCACCCCCAGCACCTCTTGGATCAGTGGGAGCAGCCAGCAGGCCCAAGGCTCCACAAACTGCAGCAATAAATCCCAGCTGACATTTTGCACCTGGTTTTCCACGCAGCAGGATCTCAGAGGGTGCCGCGAGCTGACCCAGAGCCAGAGGAATTGCATAACACGCAGCGCTGTGCGATGGGGATGGATCCACGCTGGATCCAAATCCTCCTTCTCACACTCCGGAAGAAGAGAAGGACCCTCAAGTGGGTGTGAAGGTTTGTGCTGCCAGAGTGAAAATGAGAATCAGGCCTGACAGCTTTTAAACAGCACACAGCAGTGCACAACCAGAGGGGAAGGCTGTCCAGCTGAAATACCAGGGATTTAGGCAGCCAGAAACTGGGAAGCAACAAAACGACTGGTGGGATTGAGGCGAGGATTGATGCTAGCAGATCTGCCAGCTCCAAAAATAAGCAGTAATAACAAAAACCCCGCCATGACCCACAGCTCAAATCTTGAGGTTTCTAAACCTTAATCCTGACCAGTTAATTTGGTTTATTAACTCCACAGGCATATTCTGGTCACCAGTTTGAGCTTTTCCCCCCAAAATTTGAGATCTAGAACCAGGCTTTGTTGGGACCAGAGGCTCCTGGGCAGTCAGTCACCTGCCTGAGGTCCCAACACACAAGCCATGGCTCCCAAGATGGCCGGGAAAGTTGGGTCCCTGGCTATAGGATTCTTGTGGGAAGCCACTCCCGCTTTCCAGCCCCACTTCCCATGTTCCCACCTGCAGTCAGAGGGCACAATGCCACCTAGGGAGCTGCTCTTCCTCCTCCTTTTCCTCCTCCTCTTCCTCCCCACTGCCCCTCAAGCCTCCCAACCCTGCCCCGCTGCAGGGGGACCCACAAGCAACTATCCTGTCTCCTCATTTCCGTTACAGTTCTGGCAGCAGCTCCCAAATTTTCCTCCTCACTTCCAGGCTTCCATCAGTGCAGGAGTCACTGCTGCTTGCCTGGGAGCTGCTTCTGGCTCTGTGATGCCCATTTGGGATCAGCTTTCCACTGTCCATGGCACGGAGCAGGGCACCTCACAGATCCAGGACACAGGCCAGGGAAGTGATGTCTTCTCCAGCGACCTAGAAACAGAGACCAGACAGGAGTAAGGCAATAAAGGCAGGGTTTTATTTGAAAGGCCTTCAAAGGCACACCCTGGGGAGCCAGAGGCCACTTCCAAAATGGAGCCCAAGATGGATGGCAGGTCACGAGTTCTTCACGCATTTATAGGTTTGGTCCATTTGCATATCAGCATAAATTCACCAATTAAAACTTTAGCTTTCTTCAATTTCTCCACCTCTCTCATGGCCCTAGCTTACAGCTTTGGGCCTAGGACAGTGTGGGTGTCCTTGAATAGCAAGCTCAGAGCAGCTTTGTTGTGTCTGTCTGGCCTAAGAGAGCAGCTCACGAGCTACAAGAAACTTCAGAGTTACACACTGGGCAATACAGGATTTGAAAAAATATAAAAGTTAAAACCTAAGGCATCATTCCCCCCTCTTTAGAGGCTTGACAAGGCCTCTACCTTCCTCCTTCAGGAAATTCCCTCCTTCAGGAGCTGTGCCTGTGTCACACAGGTGGGACACAGCAAGTCCTGGCACAGCAGAGCAATGGGAGCCCTTTAATGCCGCATCCCTGCTGATCCCATTTCCATAGGAGGGTTTTGGCAGGCAGAAACAAGATTATGGAAGGGACACGAGCTGCTTTGTGAGGCCCCAGCTGATGTAACCACTGCATTCTTGATACGGATTCCTGGTGCTAATCACAGGCTGGCTGTAGTTGCAATGGAGGTTTGCCCACTCTCCCCAAAACCAAATTCCTGCTGGCATTTCAGGAATCTTCCTATTTTTCTTTTCCCCCCCTCCACGCCCCCAACCAAGCATAAAGAGAACAGGTCTCCCTGTATTGTATTTCTGGAAGTTGGAGAGATTATTGAAGCCATCCTTCACAAGGAAAAAGCAAGCTCAGCCAAATTATAGGGATTTCTCCTCTCCTGAGAGACCTGAGTATAAGAGAGATGCAAGAAATGCCACACTGAATAGGTCTGAAAGTAACAAACATTTCTAACCAGTCATTCACCCTTGTCCACGATGTGGCATCATAACGGAGCAAATAATGGAGCACCAGGGAAGTAAAAACACCTCTGAACAGCATTTAATAGGGTCTTATTCCTGAGAAATATGCTGGACAAGCAGGGAAAAGAGGCAGGGTGGAAGGAGCTTGGAACCCAAGCACAGCCAAGGCAACAGATCCACACTCAGCTGACCCTGCTCCTGTTGTTGTAAAATAGGAATGACACCTTGCACAGGTAATTGCAGGCACTTAAACCCTCATCTGCATTCCACACAATGCAGCCAGGGAATAAACATGATTACCTCCTTGTCTGGAGTTGCTGCCCAGGTTAACCTCCCACTAGCCCAGCAGCCCCCTCCCCCGTTAAAATGATTAATATTTAATTTAAAAGCCTTAAACCCACTGCTAAATCCAGGGTTTGTTTAGCAGCTCCCCAGTGGATCTCCTGAGTGCCCAGTTCTGCTGTGGAGGACCAGCAAAACATCCCACACCCCAACCATCCAAACAATCACATTTACAAGAGCGTGTAGGACACAAGACAAGGGGGAATGGCTTCAAACTGACAGAGAGCAGGGTTAGAGTGGATATTAGGAAAAATTTTTTACTTTGAGGGTGCTGAGGCCGTGGCACAGGGTGCCCAGAGAAGCTGTGGCTGCCCCTGGATCTCTGGAAGTGTCCAAGGCCAGGCTGGACTGGACTTGGAGCAGCCTGGGACAGTGGAAGGTGTCCCATGGCAGGGACTGGATGGGCTTTAAGGTCCCTTCCAACCCAAACCATTCTGTGATTCTATGAAAAAAGGGGTCAAGCCAAGGGCAAAGCAAGTTTAAAAAAAAAAAAGATGGATATAAGTGAAAGCTTCCTGGGAGGAAACCAACCTATACCTTCCATTGACTAAGAAAAAGTGAATTTTCCAACTGGCTTCTAACTGTTCCTCACTCCAGCCAGGACTGATGTACAGCAGGAGCCCAGCTGGCAGGGGCTGGGACAGGGCAAAGTGATGGGAACTTTCCATCCCGACTTTCTTGTGCTGATGCAAGTCGGTGCAAGACCACTGGAGCTGGTGGAGGTTGTTAGATCCTATTTATATCACTGGAAGATCTGGCTGATGAATCACCCCCTTGCAGTGGCTGGAAAATATTGCCTCACCGGGAAAATCCCGCAGCCAGAGACACGAAATCTCAGTGGCGAGGGAAAGGGCTCCCTTCCAGCTCCAGAGCAAATTCACTTCGGATCAGGCGCGGCCCTGCTCCCGCAACAATGAGAACTCACTCCAGTCCCTCCGCGGCCGCTCAGCTCAACTGAGGCTGTCAAAACATTTCTTATGGGGTCTTTCCTACCGGTGTTTCTCTTCTCTCTGCCTCTCCTTCCCTCAGGCTCTTCTCTGCCTGCACATGTTCTGCCTCACGAGACAACGACCATAACAAACCCTGATTTATGGCCCACTTGGAGAACGCGATGACGTCCAGGGCTCCGTTTGAATTCCTTCACGGTTGCAAAGTTTAGATGTTGTCCCAGGAGCTGCCAAGGAGTGCAGAGCAGGAAATCAGCAGAAAAAAAAAGGAAGATAAGGGGGCTGCTAAGGCTGGCACAAATCCCCTACCATGTGTTTCGTTTTCATGCCTTCTCATGGTTTAAAACTGAAGTAGAAAGGCTCTTCTTCCCCTTTTCCTTATCCCCAAAAAAAAGGCAGCCTCAAGCAGAAGTGATTGTTTTATTAATGAAAACTAGGCTAAGGGAAGGAAGGCACCTGAAGTGCAGACAGTTTGCCTTTGATATAAAGTCTATTTTGTAATTAAATTTGCTAACGATTCCAGAGCCCTGGTTACATCACATCCCTAACCAGGCCGAAAAATCCCAGGGACTGGGAGCTGCATCTGCCCTTGCACTGGTGAGGTGCAGTGGGGACCCACGCTGGGGAAATCAGCCCTGCACACAATTCCCCCCTGACACACAGGCCACCTGCACCCCACAGACTCCCCAAGCCCTGCCTCGCCAGGCCAGGAGAAAGGGGGCATCCCTTGGATTCACCACGAAATGATATCAGGGCAATGATATCAGCTCGTCTCCCAGCGAGCAAAGCTGTTAAAAAGACACCAAAATTAGCTCTCAGAGTACGTTTCATGGAATTTATTGCATGACACTCACATGAAAGGTAAACTCATCTTTTGTCACTGTTTTGCACTCAAATAGCAAAAACTTCAGCTCTGTACTGGGCAGAAACTTGGTCTGGGCCATTCTGCCAGGCTGGGACAGTCAGGTGTCTCTGATTTCACCTGGTGGTTGGGGTTTTGTAGAAGGTGGAGGGGTCTTTTCTGAGGACACGGTGTGTGGACACTGGGCCTTTTCCCAGTGCAAACCAAATGATGACTTGACCTGGAGCTGGGATATCCAGTGCACTCATATTGAGGCATTTATGTGTCTGTGACCAGACCGTATGACACAGAAATTTCCACACTTACCCTGCTCCCCCAGCCCTGCAGGGCCTCAACCCCAGCAGTGCTACATCCTTCACCCCACTCACCTCACCTGCAGCAAACCCTGAGGGCAGAGAGACCTCAGACCGTGTCAGGACACTCTGCAGCAGCTGGAAAAATTAATGGATCCCCCAGGGAAACACCGTGTGATGGAAGCTCAGGAGCTTGTGGCACCCACTGTCACACACACGCTTGGTGGCCACTTGCCACTTTGCTCGACGTAAGAGATTACCAGAGATACACAGAACAGATATAACGAACTTCAAGAAGTTTTCCGCCAGCATTTCCCCACAGAAAGTCAGAGAGGAGCGTTAAAAAAAAAGTGGAGCGCGAAGCGCTTTTTGGTGCAAAGTTTTCTTTGGAGAGCAGATTGTTTGCAGAGAGATGAAAAGCATCGCAAACACGCTGACAATTTGTGAATATGCATCCGTACACATATTTCCAGCCGTGCTCACGCAGCCTTCCCTCCAGCTCCCTTGCAGGTCCGATGAATCACAGCCTGCAAACAACCCCACTCAGGCAATAGTCACGCTGAGTGGCTCATGACTAAGCCCCGAGCAGGGGTTTATTCACAAAGTGCATGCAAATAGCAAACACATCTGTAAGCAGCGGCAGCGGGCGCTTACTCCAAGGATAATTTGCAAACGAGAAAAGGGGTTAAGTCTGTCACGCTGATTGCTTACAGAAAGTAGATCGCTCAGCCTTAGTCATTTGCATCTCTTTCTGGATTGCAAATCCTCCTGGCACAGAATACAGCAGGCCCTTTCATTTGTTTTCCCCGCTGCTCGTCCTCCAGATGTTCGAGTCAGACTTGTTTTCTGCAGTTGTTTTGGGTTTTTTTAGGACTTCTCAGCCAGATAATGAAACCTACTACAGTCAGTACTTTGCAATATTCAAGCTCTGAAAACTCAATATATATACTTGATTTATTACGTCCAGCAGTCAATCACATAAATGCATTCAGCTCTTCCAAGGAAGAAATTCATAGAAACATATCATGGAATGGTTTGGGCTGGAAAGGACCTTAAAAATCACCTCATTTCACTCCCTACCATGGGCAGACATCTTCCACTATCCCAGGTTGCTCCAAGCTCCATCCAGCCGGACCTTGAACACTTTCACGGATGGGGCATCCACAGTTTCCCTGGACAACTTGTTCCAGGGCCTCACCACCTACACAGTAAAGAATTTCTTCCTAATTTCCAGTCTAAAGCTACCCTCTTTTCTTTTGAAATTGTCACATGAATATTCCGCTTCAGCAGCAATGCAGGGTAAATACTGGAATTCATCTGCAGAATGAAACAGCAAAGCAAATTATTTGTTTCTCAGCAGCACAATTATTCAACAGGCTCACGTTTAGTGGGCTCAGTGAAAAGGCCTATGCTCAGAATTTGAAAAAGCAATTACACCCCAAAAATAAAACCTTCCAACGGGTCAGAATCAAACCCAGAAATATCCCTCCCCAATGCCCCTTGAGTGAGTAAGTGTTTAAATAATTTATTTGAGGCAGTATTGCCCACAGAACTCCACCTCTGGACCCCCAAATTTGAGAAACACCAGTTCTAGTTTCAACTCAAGCAAAGGCAAGTTCCTAAACTCCTTTCATTTGGGTCTGGCATGGTAACAGCTGCAGTGCATCAATAATGGGTTAATTTAGGCACAGATTTAACTCAGAGCTGCTGTGCCAAGCCCCTGGCAAACAGAGAGTGCAGGAGGAGGATCCTTGTCTTGGTTTAGAAGACAGGTGACTGCCAGGGGAAACCAGAGCCTCCCTTGGAATAGAGAATGTAAACCCCCCACCTCCAAATTGCTATAATTTTGAAATTATGGCGCTTTCAGGCAAAGATATGGGGATAGGAATACCAGTTCTTTACTAAGAATATTACAAACTACAAAGGTAGTGGTACAGAGAAAAAGAACAACAACAAACAAATAATCCCAGGAACCCTGACAGAGTCAGAACACGACCTGACCCCCTGTTGGTCAGGGTGTGGGGAGCAGCCCAAAATAATCCTCCTGGAGTGGCAGCTGTGACTCCGTTGGAGCAGAGGTGATCCTGTAGAAGGGTCCGGTGGGGACAGGATGGGTCCAGTCTTCCTCGGGGAACCCAGTGCAAAAACCAGCTGCTCTGGTGTTCTGAGCTGCAGGTTTTATGCAGGTAGAGAGGCTTNNNTTCAACAGATGAAAATAGAATAAAATTTTTGTTTACATATTGCAACCCAAGACAATCCTCCACCCGCAGCAAGGAGCAGGTGAGCAACCAACAGACACTAAATTTGTCCCAGGTGTGGGTAAGATCGATAGTCAGAGAGGCAGCAGGCTCGGGAGGCTGAGTGCATTCCCACTCCTCTGGCTGCCTCCCGTGACTGCTGAGGTGCCACCTCTCATTTTACAGCTTATGCAACGTCTTCAGACTCCGTCAGATGATGTCTAACTGCTGAGCCTGCTCCTCTTGCTGCTCCCTGACACTTTTTCTGGTGTTTTCTCAATGCTTCAATGCAGCATTTTTGAACTACAGGCTACCTGTGCAGATGCTCTCCAAATTCAGTCTCCGTGTTCTCCTGTACTATGAAAAGTAATTTTTTAGAAGCATGTTTGCACTTCACTCTTTGACTGAAATCTGCACTCCAGAACACCTGTAGACAAAGGATGCCTCTACACACTGCTGTACATCCCATGATTTATTTTGCAGGAAGTTGCCCCTTTCCCTGGATTTGGGAAGTTACCAGGAACAAGAAGTGAGGTGCTCTAAGGAGCTGCTGTGAATATTCTGTGTATCTTTTGTTACAAGTCACTTATCTTGCCCAGGTCACAAATGAATAGCTGTGAGCTTCCTTTGATGCTGGCTTGGTTAACAATCCCAAGGCAGAATGGGGTAAATAATTCCCATATCATTCCCATCACATCTTACTCCATCCTCACCATCTGAGGGCTTGGAGTCACAGGGGATGAGGTTTCCAAGTAGAAGAAGATCATGGAGAGTCTGTGCTTCTGATCTCTCTCACTGGATTTTATTTCAGGGATTTGGGAATAGCAGCCAGTGGGGAGTTTTTCTGGCTTTAGGGAGCAGGGATAAAGGCTACGTCCAACTTTCAGTGTGCCCTAGAAAATGTTCAGGCTGGTGTGAGCAAGAGCTGCTGCTTCATCTCACTGGCCCTTTCCTAGTAACATCTTTAAAAACAGGCAGTGATGCTCCAGGGGAGCCCCCTTCTCCTCAAAGAAAGACTCACTTTTAATTACCAACTACTAAATAAAGCTATTTTCTCTCATTTCAGCCACCAGAACACGTAGATAAGGTAACGCATACTCATAAATAGCCTGGCGATGGAGACACCCGGAGAGGGAGATGCTGAATGTAGAGATGGGTGTATTCCTTTGGAAAGGGTATTATATCCTTACCACGAGGTAAATGCTACTTTATGTGGCCCAAAAGTGGCAATAAAAGGGCTGTAGAAGTTCTCTGTTTTATGTTTAGTATATGTACTGAACTTCTTCATGGATGACAGGTTTATAAAAAATCAGCAGTTTAGAAGTACTATGAGCAGAGTGTTTATTTTCTGCTTCTCCAAAAATGTAATTGTTGATACTCCTGTTCCGCTGACATAAACAGCTTTTCCTACTTCTCTTCATTCCTGACTCATTTGAGTATTTGGAAATTATTTTGGACTTGGGTCATGCAGCCAGTTAGACCTGATGATTTTATCATGTGTACTTCTCTCTCCTTTTTCCTAACTGGAATCAAACAGCCCTGTGGACATCCCATTCCACCCCATGCCATGGGCAGGGACACCTCCCACTGCCCCAGGCCGCTCCAAGCCCCAGTGTCCAGCCTGGCCTTGGGCACTGCCAGGGATCCAGGGGCAGCCCCAGCTGCTCTGGGCACCCTGTGCCAGGGCCTGCCCACCCTGCCAGGGAACAATTCCTGCCCAAGATCCCATCCAGCCCTGCCCTCTGGCACTGGGCAGCCATTCCCTGGCTCCTGGCCCTGCAGCCCTTGGGAATTGTCTCTCTCCATGGTTCCTGGGGCTCCTTCAGGCCCTGCAAGGCCACAGTGAGCTCAGCCCAGAGCTTCTCCTCTCCAGGCTGAACAATCCCAGCTCTCGCAGCCTTTCCTCCCAGCAGAACTGCTCCAGCCCTCTGCTCATGCAGATGAAATCCCTGCTCAGGATGGCTGCAACCACGCTGTCTGTCCAGGGAAGTGCTGTGGAGATGGGATGGAAAATGCAAGACCCACCAGCTCCAAACCTGCCTTTGATCTCTGGCAGCCTCTGTGTGCCAGGGAATTCACTGGAGCAGCCGGGCTGGCCATGGGGACACACAGGAACCTGCACCCTGAGCTCTGTTCTGCATCTGCTCCGGCAGACAAACAGCCCGAGACTGTCACTGAGCAACAGGGAGATGCCGGTAATTTAGGAAATGACCAACCATCTGTGTGTGTCTGCCCACTGGAAAACGCATCCGGGAAAGGTTAAATCTGCCTTTGCAGCAGCACAGGAGAAACGGGAGCGAACATCGAGCCGAGCGTGGTGCCGCCGGGAGGAGATTGGTGCCCCTGCTGTAGTAAAAGGTGCTGCCATATAAAACCTCGTGTCACATCCTGCGATGTGCTTGTTTGTCTTCATCAGGTTTCAGTGAAGTCTGGAGGTTGGGTTTTGTTTGGTTGTTGTTTTTTGTTGTTGGTTTTGTTGGTTTTTTTTTTGTTTGTTTAATTTAAATCAAAAGAATTCTGGAAGCAAATTTCTTCAGATTCCTCGCTTGAGGGGTCATTTGGCAGTTGATACAGAAATAAAGCACCGTGCTGGATGCTACCTAAAAAAGTGGTGGTTCTCCGTTTTATGTGTGTTCAGAGGCAAAACTGGCAGTTACTCATCTCGTCCTTGTTTTTAAAATATCATCTCTGACCTGAAGTTTTCCTCGAAGACTCTCGTCAGTGAGGGGGGAAACAGCACAGCTCGTGGTGTTTCAGGCACCAGCGAAGCACAGCTGATACAAGCACTGCTAAAACCATGGTTCAGTTCCCACAGGAATTCCGAGCGTGCCCATCTAGCTGGGGATGGAGATGTATCATTAAACAACTGAAATCCTCTCTGAAGGGCAGGGAGAAGGCGATTTGTGCAGCTGCAGGGTGGGATCTCTGTGCGACCACAGCCCAGAGCAGAGCCAAGCTCATGCCTGGGCTGTTCCCCAGGTGAAAATACACATGTCCAGCTGTGAGCCTGCTGGACTCACCTCCTTGCAAGCAATTCCTCTGCACATATTTGAAAGGAGGAAATAAAATATGCAGCTGAAGGCACTGAGGTGGATGCAGCAAGATGCGAGACAGGTTCACCACGGGGCAGATTATTCTTGTGAAACCTGGTATCTGATTTTCTAGAGATCAGATCTGTGATAATTTTTCCTCCCTCAGTTCCAACAACGCTGCAGGGCAAGGTATGGGTTTACCTGGAGAAGGAGGAGGCTGAGGTGGGCAAAACTAAAGGGATGGGGCCTCAGGCAGCGGGGAGAAGAGTCAGAGCAACGAGGCTCCTTCCCCAGGACTGTTTCCAAGGCTGATCTGACTCAATAATTTTCCTCACAGCCTTGGCTCAGAACGTCAGCATGTGCTAATAAAATTTGCTGATGACACAAAACTGGGAAGCAGCTTCAGTTCAGAATGTTAGAGCATGTTACAGTAAGGCCTCATGCTCCAGAGCAGCCGAAAAGGGAGGAAATGCAGTAGCGCGAGGTCAGGCATTTGGGAAATACTGATTTTTTTTTTTTTGCTGCAAGCAAGGAATTCATCACCTGGCAGCAACAGAGCTTTTTCCCCTGAGGAAAGGGCAGTTAGGAATGATAACATGATGCAGATGTGAAGGGGGAACTTCAGCCTTAAAATGCTTCTAAAGAGGTGCCTCTGTTAGGGATCCCCTAGGGACGGTTGAAGTAGTGCTACTGCACAAGCTTTTGGTCAGATTTCCTCTGCAACTGCAGGTACAATTCTTGCTTCCAGTTCCCAGCATGGACTCCCAAGGGACAAAAAATACGGCTAGAGAAGGGTTATCAGGATAATCAGAAGAAAAAAGGCTGCATTACCAGAATACTTTTGCAAAAAGCTTTGCCTTGGGAAAAGAGCAGAATAAAAAGGGGATCTGTGAGAAGGGCATGGAGCTGTTTCAGAGGAGGTTTAAGTTGGAGATCAGGGAAAGGTTCTTGCCCCAGAGGGTGCTGGGCACTGCCCAGGCTCCCCAGAGAATGGGCACGGCCCCGAGGCTGCCACAGCTGCAGGGGCGTTTGGACACCGCTGCCAGGGATGCCCAGGGTGGGGTTGTTGGGGGTCTGTGCAGGGACAGGGCTTGGATTCACTGATCCCTGTGGGTCCCCTCCAGTTCAGGATATTCTGTGAGCCTATAATTCTGTAAGTCGGGTGTTCTCTAAAATGTGCTGGGCACAAACGCTTGGGAAGAGCTGCCAGGATAATTTCCTCATAAGAGCATATGGATACGCACTGGCCATCCATTTATTTAGGCTGTAAATTAGATGGAATGTTATAAATCACTGGGATAACCAGATTTTGGAAAAGGCTTCCTATGGGATCACACAGTCAAATAATCCACCTACTCTTTGATGAGTTAAAAAAGGGAGAATATACCCGGGCCAGGTGATGCAACAAGTCCTTTTTAATCCCTTCCCCTGCCCTAGCTGACTCTTCCTCAGTGCTATCCATCAATAACACGGGTGATAAAACATTGAGCTTTGAAGCTCCAACTTTTTCTCAGCTTTCAAAAGATAATTGAAGGCACTGACAAGCCTACACCCCACACCCTGCCTGCAGAGGACTGCAGAGTGTGGACTCAGGTTTCTGAGTAGAAATGAGCACACAGGGTATGAAAGTGAGATTTCAAAGGCAGGTCCAAACCGCTTACACCGAACAAAAAAAATCCGACTACAGCAAGGTCTTTAAAAAGCCCCACTGAAAGAAGTGGGAGTAGTAAAGGCTTTGAATGCTTTTATTTTGCATGCTGTCCTTGGTCTTTTACCACAGCAAATTTTGAGCACAACAGATTTTTCCCGTTCGCCACTGAGTCACCTGCAGGAGGCTCAGAAGTTGTTTCCCATCTGTCCGGTTGCATTGCTGTGGTTCCACAGAGCCCTACAGGTGTACAGTGGTGATAATAGAGATATAAACCATTTTTAGAAATTCTTCCCCATGGACTCACAAAAGCTCGAGTGTCTTGGCCTGGCAGGTTTGGCAGGAAAGGCATTTTTCCTTGTGCAGCATTCATTTTTTTGATGCCTACAGCACTGTCCAACAAGAGGGAATGGCACCGTTTTTCATTCTTTCACAGTGTTCTATTTAAAATAATTACAAGCCCCATCAATTATTATCACTCAACAACTGTGACTTCCTGCCCTAAAAGCTCTTTGTTTGTAAGTCATCACCCACCTCTCTATTAGTGAATTCTCCAGTAATCCGATGTATTTGAGGACTACCTGGAATGGCATGACTAATGCCTCCCGCTCATATTTTCCCACTTTTCCTGGTAAATCAGGAATGAGAAACAGCCAGAGCATCTCCATCTGAGCACTGTCCAGCTGAGCACTGTCCGGCTGAGCACTGTCCAGCTCAGGGGCTCCTCTTTTTTTATCACATTTTCTGCATCCAGTCCTGCTTTCCTCGCATCCAGCCCCACCCTGCCCCTGCCCCTCTGGAGCCGTGAGAAAATCGAAGAGAGGCGTTTCAGTCTTCCTTCCTTCCCCCAAGACTCCCTCTCTTTCATCCTGGGCTGAGTCACCTCGGGAGACTTTCCTACACCCCTACAACAGCCTCCAGGCCCGCTCTCCTCAGACTCGCACCTTGCCACCCCCTCAAGCGCTGCAGCTTTTGGATGGATGAGCCACTGACTCCTTGAAGTGCACTCTTGTTCAAGCTCCTCACTCGGCTCCCCTGGGAGCAAGCCCTGCCTTATCCCCACGGATCTCGTTGCTGGAGATCAGAGCCCAGAACAAGAAGCATTTAACAAAGTCCCCGGGGAGCACCTCAGGTGTATTTTCGCTCCGTGCCTTACATCACCTCCCAGCAAGCCCGCACGTGTTCGTGACTCCAGTTCCAAGCTCAAAGCCAAGCTTTCCCAAAAAGTTTTAGTTCAACACCATTTCTTTTGCTGTTGTTCTGCCTCACCGACATCGCATGCTGTCGAGGCAAAAGCTGCTGGAAGCAGCTCTTTCTCTCTCGTGAGAGAACTTTCGTTCTCATAAAAACTATCAGCAATGTTTTATAAACAAGAATACCTGTGACCTTGCTAGAAATTGTTCATTATAGAGTAGGACAAATATTTTTAAGAATGAATGTTTTTAGAACTCAGCCTATCACACCAAAGTGTGGCTATGTATTTGACCAGTTATTCTATCGGAAAGAAAACCTATAAAAGAAACTGTTAGTAATTAAATAAATCACTATCCTGCTGGAAGAATCAAAGACTGCTTGCTCTCTCTCCTTCTCCGAGACCGCGGCAAAATCAACAGCATGCAACCACCACTTTGCTGATCCTGTTGATTTTATAACCCCCCAAAAAGTTGGTTTATGTTATGCTGAGAGCCAGGGCTTGTGTGGGTAGGCAGACAGAGGGACCCATCACTTCCCTGATAATTAAACCACTTTTTCCTGCTCATTCCAGCGTTCTACAGAGCAGCAATGAAGTCCTTGCTGCTTTTCTCCCTCTGAAAGGTGTCTCTGTCTCCCTGCCGCTGAAGTGAGGAGGATTTAGCCCCAGGTGAGACCAGCCAGGAGAGCAGGAATGTAGTGCAGTGACAGCACCAACAGGAACATGGCCAGAGGGGTGAAGCTGTCTCATCCTTTGTGATCCTCAGCACAGACGGCTTTTGTGGCAGGGAAACAGCACCTCTCCTTTCCCGAAAGTGGTGTGGGGAGGGTGGAGGGCGGACTTTTCTTGAAGGGTTCTTCAGCTGGTCAGTGAAGGAGACCTGTCTTATTAATACTTTCCTTAAATACACTGCAGCAGCACTGAAAAAACCCCACCTTTTATTCCACACATAGCTGCCTTCAAAGAAAGATGGTTTGTGGAAAGAGGAAATGGCTTTTCTTAGGTTCCCTAACACAGCTGGAAAACACAGGTGAGGTTTTAGGCACAGAGCCCTTTTTATGGCTTCTTTCTCCTATAATTGCTTTAGGATGTGTAACGGATGTACAGCACACCTACGGCCCAAACCCAAAAATTCCCTTTGAGGATATCAGCGTGGCTGTGAGCTGTTCAGCAGGACCACCCTTTCCACTTCTCTGCCAGTCATCTGCTGAAATTAGGAACTGCTTAATTACAGCTTGAACGGTGCTGGTGAGCTGAGCAGGGCCAGGGGAGCGTGGGCAGTGCCCCAGCCTGGCCCACAAAGCAAAGAGTAGCAGGCACAGAGGGATGGTTTTCCCCACCCAACTGCCTCAGCCTCTTTATAGACTCTCTAGGTTGAAGTCATTAACAAACCATTCTCAGACACCTCTTACAATGCAAACAGACGAGCCTCAAAACCTTCCAGAGGTGGTTCCTAATGCAAGCAGAGGAGCAGAATTACCATCTTGGCTTTCTCCTTGAGTGTTTCATCCGAAATATTCTGAAAACAAGTAAATCTGTTGAATTAAGCCGAGGAACGGAACACACTGAAGCCCTTCAAAAGCACTCTGGGAAAACAATGGCACTTGCAGTGACTTTCCTCCAGCACATCAAGGAGGAGAGAACAAAGAGCCGATTTACGGGGCAAGAACGGGGTTATTGTTCCTCTATTTCCTACACATACCCACCCAAACAGAACCGAGCCCTTCCTCCCAACAACACCAGGCCGTGGCTGTCTCAGCCGATGTGTCTGTGCCACCAGGCAGGAACACAAAGTACCTCACCCGATTGCCTAACAAGCGCTGAGCCAGCAGCTGTAACCCCTGGAAAATACTCAGGGGTGGAGGGGTTTGAGCCAAATTTGCATTTAGGTGTAAAGACGTGGCTCTGACTTGTCTCCACGTTTGAAACCTCATTAATTTCCCTTTTGATTCATTCATGCAGTTACCTGTTAGCACATCCCACGCTGCATGCTGAAACCTGACCTCCGAGGGTGTTCTAAGCCCAGACAGGAGGGCTGGCTTGATCAGCATAAACAACAAATTTCCAGTAAGAAGAGAGATTTCTGCACGGTGACTGTGGCGGGAGCTGCTATGACGTCCTCCAGTGATGGCTGTACGACTTGGCCATAAATCACCACCCCACAAAGGCTCCTTTCCAGGTCAGGGCTTCACCTCTGGCCCCAGTGGCTGCTCTCTGAAGCCGCCCATCCTCCAGGAGTTTCCAGGAGGAAAACATCAAACGTGTGATCACCAGCGGCGACTGCTGCTGCTTTTGTGATGAATTGGGGTAGGAACTGTCTGCGTGCTGCCTGACACAGTGGTGTCCCAACCCAAGCCTACCCGATAACAAGCTGCAGCTGCAGCACCAGGAATCCTGGATACCCTCATTTGTGCTCTCTGGCTGTGGCTTCCAGCCTGGTGGGTAAATCTAGTGGAAAAGTAAAAGCAAATGAAGGCAGAGAAAAGACAGCTACCTCTGAAGGAATTCCTTCACTTCCCTCCATGTTATTGCTGTTTGCCGTGAAACTCTTTCCACCAAAACGCTCGGAGAACCTTTTAACAGAAAAATCAGATTAATAGGAGGGAGCATGGCAGCGTTGGCTTCCTCACAGCTGGCCTTTGGTTTCTGAGCCACTGATTTCTCCTCTCTTCACACTGAAATTAAAAAATAAGTTGTCACATCTCAGGGATCCCTACAGGCTTTCTTGCAGCATGGGTAAAGCTAACTGAGGTTATGTTTGCCCAGGCCAGGGGAGGGCACATGGGCAGTAGCTAACTTGGGATGGCCATTCATCAACCCGCTGGAGGCATCAATTTATCTGAGCTAATGTCCCTTAACAGCCAACAGAAAGGAGGAGGAAAATCCAGAGGAATTCACCTTACCCTAAGACAGAAAGCAAAATCAGGCCCGTTGACTCATGCCCAAAACACACCCATTTCTCCTGCTGCCAGTAAAGGGAGCCTCAGGTGATGGAGGCAGCTCAGGTAGGTGAGTCAAATCCACCCCCACCTGGGAGCCCTCAGCCACCAGAGCCTGGTCCAGCTCCTGCCCCTGAGCTGGCTGTGAAAGGAGAATGTTCTCATCCCTTCTCACACTTCATAAGGAGCTGCAGACGGTCTTCATTTCCCAAAGGGAACACTCCCACACCTCCAGGAGTCATGTGGCGAGATTTCCTACCCAGCTCTTGCCTCTCTGCCACCCCCGCTGCCTGTGCCCAAGCCTGGCCACTGGGAGAAGCCTCCAAGGGACACGAGGAGCAGAAATGTCCGAGATGGCACCTGGTGGCACGGAGCCACTGGGATCCCCTGGGGTTTGGCAGGCTGTCCCCAGTCCTTGGAGGGATGCAGCAACCCAGAGAGGGTGTCCACACTCACTCCATGCACGTCCCAGCTCTGCCAGGCAGATGTTTGGGTGTGCACACTCACACTACTAATTCACGTAGGGAAACAAACACTGTACATGAGCCAGAGACCCATCAACATGAACCTTCTCAGCCAAATAGCTCAGACTTCAGCTCCGAGCAAGCAGGGCAAGCAGGGGGGATCTCACCCAGCAAGCACATGCACCACCATGACCATTCAGCACGGAAAAGGAAAAAATAGCTGCTGCGTAGTTCGGAAATGTAAAAATAGTTTGGCTGCTCCCTTACCCTTTCCTTTCAGTCATCGCTCTGCTGCAGCCCCGGGGTTTGTTTGTCTCAGTTGCCATGGGGAGGCTGTGGCTGCCAGGCCCTGCTGGGGAGCAGCGTCCTGCTCGTCCCTGAGCCCAGGGAAGTGGCTCTGCAACAGCCCCGAGCCTGGCTTGCTCCCCGTCCCTCTGAGTGCCTGACTCGATGCCTCCCGATGCAATGGGGCATCCTCGCACCTCCCCTTCCCTCAAAGCATTTTCTGCCCTTTTGGGAGAGCTGTGGTGGCTGGGGACAAGGCTCTTGGGCTGCCCCTTGCGAGGAGTGCCACCCACCCCATGAAATCCCTCCACAGAACTCATGGAAGAATGTGCACATGGCCATGTCCAACCTGGGTACCCTGGGGAACACCCTGGACCAAATTCGGCTCCCTCAGGCTGTGAGTGTGCTGGGACAGTGACCCTGCCAGGGAAAGCAGGACAGGGAACGGCTCCTGTCCCCCTCCTCTCGCTCAGGGCAGGCTGGGGGCTCAGCACAGCAGCCAGCACATCCCACTGGAGCAGTGCCAGCTCCGCAGGGCACGGCGCTGGGCTGTGAAGCGGTGGCACTCGCAACCCTCACCAGCCCTGCGGGAGCACAAACACCTCTCACACGTCCCTGATAACGAGTGTCTGCAGGCAAGGGCTTGTGGCACCCGCTGTTCCCCTCTGGCTCTGTTCTGAGGTGACTCCTAGGGCACGTCAGCCTCCTTTCCACACTCCCTCACCCCTGCCCAGCACCCCCCCGACCATCCCGGGCCCCAAAACACAGTGCTGGCGGGGTGACAGACGTGACAGCCCACTCAGGTTAGCCATCCACCTCTCCCCGCAGTGCCACTGGTCGGCAGGGCCGTGCTTTATGGAGTGCCTGCAGTCCGTCACCTCCTCGTAAACGCATTTTGGCACCCCCTGTATTTGCGAGTTTAAACATTCCTGCCTGCAATAAACCTGTCGTGCTCGCCCCACAAGTGTCTGAGCACTCCGTTTCCCTTTCCTGCAACGTTCAAATATGCAGCTTGGAACCTAAAGGCTCCGCATTTTTCTAACACCTTCTATGTTTGCAGCACCGTGCAGACATTCATTGCCATCTCCTAACAGCCCGCTGAGGGAGGCGAGCAAATATTATTCTCTTTTCTTAGGTGGGAAGACTGAAACTAAGTGAGAGCAGCTTGTCTGGGACCACAGGGCCGAGCCTGGTAGCTCCTGAGCCTCCTCTCCCTTTATGAGAGCGCTGTGTTTGCTCGTAACCCGCGGACCCTCTCGCACCGTGAGCCCATCCCTGCTGCTGGCAGAGGCGTCTGCTCTCCGTGAGCTTGGCTGCCGCGGCAGAGTAACTTGTGAGCAGAGCGTGAGTAAGAAACGCTTCCTGCCGGGGACTTGGGTTAGGGCTGCTTTTTCACAGCCCACGGTGTGGAAACACCCAGCTTTTGAGAGCAGCCCCGACCTTCTCCGCCAGCTGGGCTGGAAGTGCTGGAGCTCAGCTTTTTGAAACGGCGAGTGTGAAAAATGGGAGAGGACTCTGCAGAGCCCGTGGGTGGTTTCGCTGCCACAAGGGGCAAGAGGGGGGATTTACAACCTCCCCATCTCCAGTCTTGTGCTCCTCCAGCTCTCCCTCAAGCGGATCCAGCCCCAAAAGCCAGGCCTTTGCTTGCTGTTTCACACAATGAATGGGGTTCTGCACCTTGAGTTGTCTGCCCACTTGAATTTTTAATTGACATTGCCTAAGGATAAAGTGCCAGCTGACTCAATGAAACAGGAGGAAAGCTGCAGTTGCTGTCCTGCCTCTTCTTACACACACTTCCATTCATGTCTGAGCTCTGTGATCTCAAACACCCAACCCTGAGTATCTCCAGCCGCTTGGCAGAGCTGTGCCGATAAGGGAGGTGGCCATCAAAGGGAATCGGGGCTGTAAAAGGAGCGCTCTGACTTTCCCTAATGGCTCCCAGGCGGGGCAGAAGAACAACTTCATTGTTTTTCTGTCGGGAACAGTGCTTATACAAGCTGGCCAAAGAGCTAAGCTCCCATTCCTGGCAAGCCCCCTGGCAGCTGGGCTGGCACAGGTGAGCAGAGCCCAGCTGGCACAAGGTGTGCCCACCAGCAGCACCAAACCTTCCCTGCCAGGCTCAGATTTCCAAGCACTTTACAGCTGGAAACTCTGAACAGGCCACACTTCCATGGCTTTCTAGGTTTTTTTTTTTTTTTGTCTTCACGTTTCTTCAATTCAAAAGCTTGGTTTGAATGTCTGTTCAAGGGACTTTTTATTTTTTTAATGAGCAACAATCCCTTCGTTCCTCACATCCCTCTCCTGTAGCTCCCACCTGGGGGTAAGGCCCAGGTTTTGGACACATGGCTGCAGCCCTGTCCATGAAAACTAAACAGGAGATAATACACCCAAGAGCACTAGAAAGCTTTTCAGGAGTTCTGGTGGATCAGCAGAAATTTGGCGGCGTATCTATGGCAGCAACAAGTTTACCTGTGCTGGAGTTCAGGGTTTCAGATTCCAGGGCACATTATCTAGGCTGGGGCACTGGTTCAAGTTATTGGTTTTACAGCCTGCCTGTAACTATGGAGAGCAATTTAAATAATTGCAGCCTCGCCACAAAGAGCTCGAAAACTCAGGTGGCTGGGAGAAAGGGGAATGGGAAGGTGTGACAGCACTGCTGGAGAAGAGATTAACTGGGGAAGTGGGCCAGAAGTGGCTGGGAGCCACCCTTGGCTGCTCAGGGATCTCTGCTGACTGGGCACCTCAGTTGTGCTGCCCATCTATTCTCCCTTTTCCCATCTAGTTCCGCTCTAGGAATTGTGCTCAGGGCTTGAAAAGGGGTGGTGAGTCCTCTGCCAGGGCTCTGTCCATCCTTCTCTCTCCACGGCTGGGACTTGACAAGCATTAAACTATTTATGGAACACTGGACAGATAAGTAAAAGATCTAAGTGCAAGAAAAATGGAAAGTCTGAGGTGGATGTTGAAGAAACCTGGGGTAAAACCCGGCTAAGGTGGCACTGTCCGCAGGCTGGGGGAAGCCTCAGAGAGCTCTGAAGCCCTTCCCATCCCTGTCTCCACCCTCTCCAGCTGGATGGAGCTCCTGCTCTGCACCATTTGGTCTCCCAAAAAACCACGGGAGCATGCTGTAGCCAGCCCCAACAAGCATCATCCACCTGGGAGGCCCCCGAGCAGGGAGGGTAGCAGTAAACAATCCATGGAGAGAAGTGGTTGGGATTCCAGCGGTGCTGTCCCAGGCCAGGAGAGCTTTCCTTGCCTGGCCATTTCCCCTGCCGTGGCAGGGATGAGAGGGAGGGGACACTGGCCTGGCCAAGGTCACCTCAGTTACAGCTCTGGGTAGTGCCAGCACCTCATCTGCCACGGGAAAGGCACTGGGCCCATTCAGTGGAAAAGATGAGGGTTTATCCTACAAATCTCTATTTAGGGCAGCATTAGTCATCTGCTGTGGGTGTGATTCAAGGCCAAAGTTAGCTGACCAAATTCCCTATATAGCCAAGAGAGAGACCAAGAAAGAGGGTGGTGTGATCCAGGGTGCCTCGGTTCCACGCCTGAAGTCAAACAGAGTCAATCCAGCCATTGTGGACAGAGTGGTATTTTAGTTTCTGGCCACAGCGAGGTGGTTTTTTTTGTGGAATCTGTGAAAGTAAACCAACCTTTTAATACTTCATCAAAGCGGTTTTCCTTTTTTCCAGCCACCAGCGGGAGGTATCGCACATGTTTTGCTGGCATGCACTGCCCCACCAATAAACAGCACTATTTTGGCCGCACTTGCCAGGTGTTCTTGAAGCTTTCGTTGAGAATCAATCCAAAAAACACCCCAGGAGCAGCATTTCTGTCCCCCAGCCCCAAAGCAGGGCTGGCAAGGAGTGCTGCAGGGCAGGCCACAGAGAAGGGTTTTTCAAAGGCCTTAGAAATCTAGTGGAAATAACAGAAATTAAAGTGGTGGAGTGAGGAGAGAGAGAGGAAAAAGCACAAGAGCCCTCTAAGAATTCAGATCATGGTAAACTACTGGAATGAGGGAAACTCTGGGCAGTCACAGTCACTGCACAGGTGAAGGGAGCAGGAGCCTGGGAGATAATAGGACTTAGGATTAGTGAAACACAAATGACGGAATAACTGAACCAAAAATATATCCGCAGGGACAGAGGTCATTCGCTGCCAGCTGCCAAGGAACTGCGTAGGAAAGAGTGCCTATCTTTAGTCACCCATCGTCTGAGGAGGCAGAGAAAATGATGCAGCAGTGCTGGAAAAGAGTAAACACCATAAAAAGTCCATCCATGAGGGAGGAAGGGGCAGGCCAGCGATCCTAGCTCTGGTGAAAGAACAGGCTATCCAGTTTCTGAGCACTTCTGCGGTTATAAAGAGCACAGCCAGAAGTGTGATGCCAGTTTTCTTATCAGATTTCCAAATCCCCTTGTTTCCTCCCCACATCAATCATTTTGCCTTCACAGTATACTTCAAATTCTGATTTTTCTTCCCTCCACACCACCATTAACCCCACTTCCCCCCAGCTGAAGGTGTTTGCCTGTTTATGTCAGCTTATCCAGTGACACCATGACTTTCTATCCTCAGAATAACCAACAACAGGTCTATTTCCATCCCCGCTTTTGTGACTCAAAGCGATGCAATCTCCCAGTTAGCATCCATCTATTGTTCTCAAACTGTTCCCTGGGACTATTTGCTGTTGGCAACGAAGTTTTGTTGGTCACATAAAGTTGTGTGCCATTGTTTCCATTTCCTGGCTGGAGGAAAAGGCAAGTCAGTCCAGTGCTAACATTAACACTGATTTTTCCATTTGTTTTTGCAGATCCTGATACCTGCAGTTTTGGTGGCATTGTGGCTCAGCTGGCCAAACGCTCACAGCCGGCACACGCAAATGGAAGGCAAGAACAGATCACCAAATTTCCTTAATTACATGCACAAATATGAGCGGAATTTTGGTTTAATACTCTTTACCCAGCTCTCTATCACAGCTGTTAGCCTGTTTTCCTATATTTGTGTTCCCTTTCTTTGTTCAGCTTCATTTCATGGTGGTTTCCTTTTCTTCCCATATTCCCAAGATCTCCTCTATTCATTCCGCTACCTAGCGAGCTTTTCTCCTTCCTGAAATGACTTATCCTTGGCAACCCTTAGAGCAAATACTCTCTATTATAAACTCTGTTACTACTTGAAATCTAATCTCCTGTTCGGCAGAGTTTGTTTAGGACGGGTCTGGCGTTTCCCTCGGGATTTGTTTTGCACACTTTTTTTTAGCAAAATATTTTAACCAGCTAGGAGAGACCTCAGCTGAAAATCCCCTCTAAAACAGGGACAGCAGCCACATTAATGAAATTAGAGGTGGCAAAGGAAGAAAACTGTTGTTAAAAGTAAGAAAGCAAGCATGTTTCACCGTCCATTGCTTTTGCATCAGAAGGGACGTCTGGTGTGCAATGAAACCATCCTGATTAACCTGGTAAAATGGGCAAATTTTCCTGCATATTTCCTATAAAAAATTGTGGAGGGGAATCCCAAGAGTTAAACATCACTGTGGAGGAAATGTCTCTTTTTTCTTAGGGGAAGGGGTGTGACTTGCAGGATGAATGCCCTTCAGATAAACACCTTGGGTGATGCCCCTCGTTCCTTCCCGCCTTGCCCCACCTCGGCAGGGCTACATTTTCTGCCCCGTCAACAGGTGAGAGCTTGTGGCATCCTCTTCCTCGTTCAAATGAGACACTCTGCAAACAACCTGAGCAGGCGCAGAAACCCCCGGTGTCGCGCTATCAAAGGAGAAAGGTCTGCACGCACACCGGTAAAGAACCGCGTTGTGAAATACCCGATGTTGACACACACCAGCTGAAGAAACACACATCCACCAAATGGAAGGAAATCAAAAAGGAATTACCCAACAGTGTTATCTCCCTGCTCATTCAGCCGTGTTCCTACCCAATTTTCTCCCAATTCATTTACAGTGAGACTCAGTGCAGATATGTACTCTGGTTACAGCTCCTTTCTGGATTTTAGAGCTTGCTAGAATAGAGATATTAAAATAATAGTCTGGTTTAAGCACAGTTTTCATACCCTTACTGCACAGTCACATTGAGATAGTGTCTGGGGATACAACATCATCTCTTTATATCTTTTATCATCTCTTATTATGGCAAATTCAACACAGAGAAATATATAATAGACCTAATAATAGAAATCAGGAACTTGAGACAGCAGTGCAAATCCCTCAGCTCAGTAACGTGATAGGCACTTAGAAGATGCAAATTTGCTTATTTGTTGGGGCAGGCAGTCTGCCCGTGACTAGGGAGGCAGGCCAGGGCTGCCAGACCCACACCACAGTTCCCAGTCCAACCACAGCTTCCTGCATGACCTTGTTCCAGTCACTTAATCCCGTAGATCTGTTTACAGTGGGTAAAAGGAGAATGCCTGCTTTCCCTATCACAGAGTGAGCATGAAGGCGAAATCCCTTAATTGCCGTGAGGAATGAGAAGGGTTTGAGGGCTCTGGCAACCTCTCGCTGGATTTTAAACACTTATTTCACTCTCGTGTCAGCAGGAGTGGGATGGATGGACAGGCTTGTGGTCAGGCAGAGCCTCGGGTCTCAGGGCATGGTCAGGCACGCTGCTCTGGCTGGACCTGCTGTGGATTTAGAGGTGACCCTGCCACTTTTCACACTGGGGCAGTTGTGCCTGTGCAGACACGGAGTCCAAGGAGAGCAGCTTGGAGATGCACGGCACCGGAATTAGCAGTGATTAGTTAAACCGTTGCGCCATCTATGTTCAGACACGGCTCGTGTTCACAGCCTGCTCCATCAGCCCCAAAAGCTGAGGTTTTTCCCATCACAGCTCAGTTCTCAGCCACAGGTGTCCCTGCACTGACCACGGCCATGGAGCCTGGCGGGGTGACACCCGTGTGGGGCACCTTCACAGAATCAAACAATCACAGAATTATTTTTGTTGGAAAAGACTCCCAGTATCATCACATCCAAACTTTGATCCCCACCTTGTCCCCAGCCCAGAGCACTGAGTGCCACCTCCAGGCCTTCCTTGGACACCTCCAGGGATGGGCACTCCAAACCTCCCTGGGCAGCCCCTGCCAAGGCCTGAGCTCCCTTTCCATGAGGAAATTGCTCCTGGTGTCCAAGCCGAGCCTGCCCTGGCCCAGCCTGAGGCCGTTCCCTCTCCTCCTGTCCCTGTTCCCTGCGAGCAGAGCCCGACCCCCCCGGCTGCCCCCTCCTGTCAGGGACTTGTGCAGAGCCACAAGGGCCCCCCTGAGCCTCCTCTGCTCCAGGCTGAGCCCCTTTCCCAGCTCCCTCGGCCGCTCCTGGGGCTCCAGCCCCTTCCCAGCTCCGTTCCCTGCCCTGGACACGCTCCAGCCCCTCCAGGGCTCTCCTGCAGGGCCCAGAACTGGGCCCAGCCCTCGAGATGCAGCTTTCCTTGCACTTGGGTTGTGCTCACGTTTGGTTTGGTGAACTTGCAGGTCACATTAATGCTGTGATTTCCATTCCAGTGCCTCGACCAACATCAGGGAAGATCCACGAGTCTCCGTGTCTGGGCCACCGGCAAGAGGGAAGCAGTACAGCTGGATTCATGGAGGTACAGCTCAGAATAAACAACTGAGGGGGCTCTGCCTGTAGCTGGCAGGAGAATCAGCCTCTCATCCCTCAAAACCAAGACACCTGAGCACATTTTTTTCTCACATCACTGTCCTTCTGACCACTTGCTTTTTAAAGCACTGTGGTTTCAGGTTCTCTTTCCTAAAATGCCAGGCACTGCAGGGCCAGGTGTCTCTATTTTGGAGCTCCAGACCTTTTCCTTACCGTCCTCCTCACCGCTGAACTCAGGTCACTGCAATAAAAGGGTGTGATAAAGGAGTCACTACTTGTGCTGGTTTTGGCTGGGGTAGGGTTAATTTTCTTTGCAGTAGCTGGTGTGGGGCTGTGGCTTGGATTTGTGCTGGAATCAGTGCTGATAATTCAGGGATGTTTTGGTTATTGCTGAGAGGAAATTACACTTTTTCTGCCTCTCACCCCACCCCACTGATGAGCGGGCTGGGGGTGCACACGGATTTGGGAGGAGACACAGCCAGGACAGCTGACCCCAAATGACCCAAGGGATGTCCCACACCATACGGCATCATGCTCAGAGTATGGAGATGGGAAAAGAAGAAGGAGGAAAGGGGAATATTTGGGGTGATGGTGTTTGTGTCCCCAAGCCCGTGTTAAACATGACGGATCCCGGCTTTTTTGGGGTGGGTTGAACACCTGCCTGCCCAGGGGAAGCGGGGAATGGGTTCTGTTATGGACAGGGCAGACGCCTTTATTAAAGGTTTTAATAATTTATTAAAGAATTCAGCTCGATAGGGGGGTTCGGCACGGGTCGCCCTCATGCTGCCGCTTTCCGCCGCTCTCTGAGAAGATGCAGGAAGGTCCTTCCGTCCGNAAGGAGGAAAGCGGAATATTTGGGGTGATGGCATTTGCGTCCCCAAGCCAGTGTTAAACATGACGGATCCCAGCTTTTTTGGGGATGGTTGAACACCTGCCTGCCCAGGGGAAGTGGGGAATGGGTTCCAGGATTTGCTTTGCTTGTGAGCGTGGCTTTTGCTTTACCTATTAAACTGTCTTCATCTCAACTCACAAGTTTTCTACTTTTACTTTCCCAATTCTCTCCAAAACCCCACCAGCGGGGAGTGAGCGAGTGGGGCTTAGGTGCTGACTGGTACATGCTGTCCTTCCCATCTGGGAAGGCAAGGGGTTCCAGCAGAAGCATTTCAGATATTTCCTTCTTAGGGAAAAAAAAAAAAATAAAGCTCTGCACTGGCTTTTTCATCCTGGAAAAAAAGAGGTGGTTCAGGTCATGCCACCTGTCAATGCCTCATTTTAAACGTGCACAGAGTCTCTCCCAGGCACATCCCACCCCAAAGCCAAGGTAACCACTTGCAAAAACACTCAGCAGAGTAACCCATTGTCTCAGGGCTCTGCACACACCCAGAAGTGCTTGTAAATCCCATTCATGGAACTAATGACCACTTTACCTTCAAATGAGCAGGCTGGCTGTGGGCCTGGCCCTGAATTCAGCAGTTCTTTGAGCCTGGCCCTGAATCCAGGGTTCTTTCTCTCTGCCTGTGACCCTGGGCCTTCAGCACCCTCCCCTTTGCCTCCCACACTCCCTGAGCCGTGACAGCACCTCTTGGGAGCACACACGGGGCTCTTTGTACGACCATGGAAGCCAAATCCTCCTCCCTACCAACCCTTCAGGGAGTTTTTGAGAGCAGGGACGAAAAGGAGAAATAGGATAACCCAAACTATGCCCACTGCTACAGTGCAGCCCATTCACAGCTGGCATCCAACACGGGCTCCTCTTGGAAGGGCACCAACCAAACCACTCACCCATCACTGCCCTGCTCCAAGAAGAGCTTTTTGCTCCCCTGTTTCACTCTCCCAGCAAATCTTTATCTTGATTTCCATCCATTTTTGCAAACAGCTCGATCTCACTACTTCTCCTCCCTCCTCCACGTCCCAAGTGCCTGGAGAGTCACACAGACAAAGGAACACCTACTCCCAGATCTCAGCATCTCTCCATTTTACAGGCAACAACCTCTGGATGAGATCCAGAGGAACCATTTGGGTCAGCAAAGAGATCCCTAGGCCAGCTGTGTTATAAATAAGAGACCAGATTATCAATTTAACAATTGTCCATTCATTTTATACTTCATTGTAGTTTATTATTCATTACCTGAATGTTATATTTTGTCCTTTATTAACAGTTACTACTAATTACTCTGTTGTAAAAAAAACAAACAAAAAAAAAACCAACTCCAACTCGCGGTAAGCTACTCCTTATCAGAATATGTAAATTTAAGGAATGTATGGTATCCCTACCCTTCCCCCGTTGCCCAGCTACCCCCCCCCAGGCCTGTCTGAAGATACCAGAGAGAAGAAAAAAACAGAAAACCTGATATGCAAATGAAAGCCTAAAGGACTCTTGGGAGAACTAACAAACCCCTAGAAAAAAGCAAGTTAAAGACGAGCCAACGAACTTTTTAAGAAAAATCAACCCAATTACACGATCAGTTGGAAGGAGAATTACCACCTGGCCAGCTTTCGGGTTTCCTCTTTGATCACCACAAACAATAAAAGGGTTGATTGAGAAGACCCCCTGCTCCGATGAAGAGTTAAAATTGCCTTCCTGGCTACTCCCTTGTGAGGAGAGAAGGCCCGGCTTTATCACTGTGAGTGGCAAAGAAGCTGGGAGCAACGGAGGTGTGTGCAGCCTGCCGGGCACCCAACCCAAGCTGATCACTTTTAATAAAGGCTTTTAAAGGACTCGCAGTCCTGCCCGTATTTAC
Organism: Dryoscopus gambensis; assembly: GCA_013389985.1. Classification (NCBI taxonomy): domain Eukaryota; kingdom Metazoa; phylum Chordata; class Aves; order Passeriformes; family Malaconotidae; genus Dryoscopus; species Dryoscopus gambensis. Next base: position 527,363 of record WEIT01039824.1, read on the forward strand.
TTCAGATGTATCTTGGCCTTGTGTTTGCCTCTCAGCTTCAGAGCTCCTGCCAAAGCAGTGCCCCCGCAGCCAAGCTGGAGTTGTAAACAAGGCAGATTTTCCACGGGAATTTCCCCCCGGGTCCAAAGGCAGTGAGGTGCCCAAGCCTTGGTGGCTTCCAGCTCTGCCCCTTACTCCAACGTGGTGCACTCCAAGGCGTATTTCAAAGAAGGGGATGGTCCTGGAAAGGTACTGAGTTGTTAATTATTCGACAGTGGTTGCAGGGGGCAGGGAGGGTTTGCAATCCATCAATGACCGCGGAATCACTCAGCAGCAGCACATCCAAAACAGCCTGGGAGATAGATGAGGTGTTTATGAAAACTGTTTTGTAGTGACAAGTGTCAAAGGCATCCTTTAAACTGCTCCTCCTTGGAAGGTTTTATTAGCAATTCGTTTCTGTCACACCTCAGGTCAAGCTACTGTAGATCTTGCAGCGAGTTTGGGGGTTTTAGCATGTTTTTATTTAATTGCTGTCTAGAAGATTGTTTTGAATCCTGAGTGTGCCCTGTGAGGTGCTGTCTGGGTCCTCTTCCAAGCTGACCTCCACAGTGAAGCCTGACACTTAACTGTGTTTCCCTTTGCTAAAGGACCACTGCCACACTCTGGCAAACTTTGAAATATCTCTTTTCCTAAAGTCCTGCTGATGGATTGAGGCTTTTTTTTCCATCCATCATTTCTTCTTTCCAAAGGATTTGTTTGGAAACAAAACTTCTTTCTTTTCTAAACCAGATTTATCCCTCTGCTGCATTCCACCAGGGATGCTGCACAATTTGCTCTGCAGGTGACACCACCACAAAAGCTGCAGGTAGGGGGAGAGGTCTGGCATGACAAACTGAGAGTCTGCACACAAATACTCCTGCAAAAAAAAATCAGCAATGACCAGGACAGCCACAAAGGGAACGCTGTGACTGCTCTGGCTCTATGGAAATCTCTGAATTTCAGAGCAGTTGAGCGTTCTCCATGTCCCATCAGCTTCTGAGAAAGTCCTGGTGCCTTTCCACAAAGCAGTTCCAGTTCAAGGGTAAGGCTGGTACAGAAACCTCCTGCAGGCTTTCAGCGCTGTCTCTGTTCCTGAGAACACGACTAAATCTGTCTGAAAGGAGGAGATGTTAACACAGCCTGTCAAGAAAAACATCGCTCAGGCTTCAGGTTCAGCGTGTGCTGACACCTCTCAGGCATTAGAGGAGGCCAAATCCTGCACTGATCACAGGGGCAGATGGATGAGGCTGGCATTTTTCTTCTGCACCTCAGCTCCATCATGTTTTTTTCTTCCTCCAGCTGGACACTCCGTGGCTCTGTGGTCTAAAACACAGACCTGAAAGCGTAATTTTTTTCTCCCTTTTACTACCTGGAGCAAATGTTGTCCAGTCATGATTACAGAAGTTTGGGTGAATTGGTTTTGATACCCTGGCGTGTCCTATTTACGTGTGACCATTCTGCTTTATCTGTTTTCCAGCTGGGATTTTTTTCTTCCTCAAAACTCAAGTTCACAACTTTCTGTCTGTTTTGTAAGAATTCCTCAGAGCTGTGTGCAGGGTGCTGTGGTTTGCAGTAAAACTTAGCCCATACCTACTGGAAGTTAACAGAGCATGGACTTTCTGTCCATTTTGAAGCCTTATCACCTCAACATCTACTTTAACGTATTTTCAGATGTATTGTGGAGTTATTTTCTTCTCCTCAGGCAATCTCTTTGAGACTGGAGCCACTTTTCTGCCCCGCTTGGGAGAAACTTCACCTGATTTTTAGAAGAATTTATAAGCTGCAGCTCTTCTCTCTTTCTCTGATTAGAGCAGTGCCCCAAGCCTGATTAAATGCCTCTCAGGTAGGAAATGTTTCTTCTCCTGTGGCTGCACGGCAACAACTCTTCAAGGCTGTTACCAAAAAAGGGGGAAAACTGAGGAGAAGTGTGGTTTCAGCAGTTGTTGATTATGCCCCAACAATTCCAGCCCAGCTGAGTCAGAGGTAGAGAGAGGCCCCTCATGCCTGTTTCTTTCTGATTCAGTACAAGATACACCAAATAACAAATGGAATGAGCTCCTACAAATAGGAGGTCAGGTTTCTATCCATCACTCCTAAAGACCTGGAATGGTGAAGGTATCTTTTATTTCACTGAAAAGCATCTTTCCATCCTTTCTCCTCCTTTTTCACGCCTCTCACATTAAACCCTTGAGCTGTTCTGACCTGCAACTCACCTGCCACAACTCTTTCACAAGCACGTCCCAAAAACTGCTCTGAGGCTGTGAGACGTGAGGGTTTTCAAAAACTAAATGGTCACATAAAGCTTTTGCTTAATAGTTGTGGTCAGCTTTAGCTGATGGGATTTTGTTGCTGTTGTTGGTACAACATTTTTATGACAGCAAAAGCCTTAATATAGAACCAACCCTTCAGGCACACGGAGGGTTTACTTTTGTGTGTCCTGTCCTGGTCACCATGTCTGCACACCCACAGGGCTGACCAAGGCAGGATTTTTATGTCCAAATGATCCCCAAACCCCTCAGCTCCCAAAATCCTTTGGTGGAGTCAACAGATCTCACGTGCTTGAACCCTGAACTCCTGGAAAACAGGAGCAGACTGGAGGCTTCTTTCCCCCTCTGGATTTAGTAATTTCATTTGGATATTTAATATTTTTCTGCAGTATGTATAGAAGGCAAACTGCACTCCTCTGCTGAAGACTGTCAATTTTCCTGCTTGGTTTTTCCCATTTTTTGCTACCTCTTGTTTGTGCCATGGTTTCCTAGGAGCTCACTTTCCTTTTGTACTGAAGGACTTTATCCCTTTCCTTTTTAGAAGAATTTTAGTTGAAAGGTTTCATTTTTCACCAGACTGTGATAATAGGTGTTTGTGCAGTCAGTTGCTTAATAATTAATTAGAGCTGCTTAGTAATTTAAGTAGACAATATATGGAAAGCCCGTTTTTCTTGGAAACCCCTTTCACTGAAAAAGGCAAATCAGGGAGCTGCTTTTCATGCAGCATCAGCATGATGGGACCCAAATTCCTTCAGCACCACACCGGGGGTACAAGAGAATATATCACTGAGACACAGCAACCAAACCAAGAGAGCTCTGAACTGCTGAAGTAGGAAATTGTTATTTCTTTATCTCGGGTGCTAATGGAGCAAAAAGAGGAGAGAAGGGAGCTACAGAGTGTGAAATAACCACCCTCTCAGAGAACCATTCCTTCCGGAACCACACATGCCCACACCAGCAAGCAGCAGGGACTATTATTAGAGCCCAGACACTCACACAAAGAGCTTTTCCATGAATGACAGCACCAAAATTTCAGTCAGAGCAGTCTGGATGCCAGCGAGAGACATGCATAAAAATACTCTAAGACCCATCTTGCAGGTCCTGGTCACAGAAATGCCATTTTTACACATGGCACGAGCAGAGTTTTTTTGCAGCATCACTTTTATGCTCAGCTTGCTGAACTCCACCTGACACACGGATGCATTGCTGAGCATCCTTCCCTCAGCTCCTTTCGCTCTGTTCCATTCATGCTCAGCAGGAACGTGCAGGCACAGATCTCCAAAAGCCTCTCAGCTTCCCTCAGCCACATGGCAGGAATAATCTCCTGCTTGTCTTCCCACATAAGGAGCTGATCGTTTTGGGTCCTTTGCAGCATGAGACAGCTTTTTTACCCTTTTCACTGGCTTGGGGCAACTGGTGCCAGAGCCCTCTGCCCACAGGGTGAGATGGGAGGCTGTGAAGTGCATGGGCACTTTTCCCATGTCCTGTATAACAACCTGTAGTGAGAGAAAGGTGCTGGAAATAAGAGTTTCTACCTGGAATGTTCTCTCACAACATCATTATTGAATTTAGCACTCGCTAAATCCTGCCTCAGCTCTGTGCCCTGCCTCTGCTGTCCCCTCACCTGCTGGGATAATTTCTGGTCCTTTTTGTCATTTCATCCTTCTTAGAGCATCCACTTTTCCTGCAATGCTCAGAAATCCTCCTGTCTGTCTGTGCAGGAGGCACCAAAACGCCAAATAACAAATTATTGTGCTGCACCATGCCAGGACCATCCCTGGCATTTTCTGAGGCATTTTTTTATGTCTGACTTTTAATTCACTGCACTGAAGGCTGCTTGAAGCAGAAAGCACATTTTCCCTTTCTTCTTACCCTGGAACCCAGCAGAGCACGAGGCCTTTTTATCCATGAGGGGCTGTGTGTGGTGGGAGCTGGATTTCCCACCCAGTTTTGGAACGCGTGGATCTCCATACCTCGCTCTCCCCACAGCTACAACTCAGCAGGGGAGATGGCATTTCCATAGAACTCTTCTTTGGAAGAGTTTCTGCAGAACTTTTTCAATCCTGCGTTGCAGTGAGGTGCGTTTTTCGTGAGGGCAGCGTGACCGCGGGCCCACCTTTCATCCCAAGCGTTGTGCAATGCTTGGAAGAGCCTCCTGCTTTTATGAGTCTGCTCTTCATAACTCATCTGCCAAAGAGAGCTCGGCACAGCCAAGCTCAATAGAAAATATTCCCCCAGGGAAACAGAAGCATTCTCCGGGCTTTGGGTATATTTGCAGCAGGCAGATGAAATGCATAAATTACAAGGGTAGGTAGAGGCTCTGAGGAGTTTCAGCCAGCCAGGGTGCTCAGACACTACGCACATTTATTAGGGACAGGGTTTGGGGTTTTTTTTTCACAGGCAATGTTACTGTTCCACGTCTGAGTTTCACAGCTGTAGTAAAACACACGGTGGCATTTTGAAAGCGGCGGGACCGCCGCAGATCCCCTCGCTTTGAGTGGTTCCCTGGTAGGAGACCTTGGCAGAGGTGAAACCCTGGAACAGCCTGAGAACTGAAAGCAGGCACAGCTAAAAAGCACAGGATTTAAGTGCTGTGAATAGGGAGTTTGTCTCCAAAAGAGTCACACAAGCCTTTATCCAAAGGAGATAGCATGGTGGCAGTGAGGTTGTTTGGGATCTTCACCCTCTTTTGCCAGCACAAAGCTACTTTCTGCCCCCAGTGAGCAGCCTGGGTGCAGGCTGGAGGCTGATCAAAGTAAATAAATAATCAAATAAATAAATAAATGAGCAGTGCCTGTCAATCCCAGCACTCTGAGGGCCCAGCAGCCCCAGGTCCCAGCGCCGGGAGGCAGCCGGGATTCCGCACACGGCCCGCGGGCGAAATGGAAACCAGACGGGAACCTCTCCAGCCCCACTGGGCTCGCCTTCCACTGGGTCTGCAATTAATTAAGACTGAAGGGGAGGTTTTGAATAACCCCTTTGTGGAACAAAATACGCGCAGTCAAAAACCCAGCTGACAAACACAACAAAACTGACTTCATGGTTTCTTATGAGAAAGCCATTAATGGCCGGAGAAATGAAGAAACACTTTGTTCAAGCCACTGGTGTGAATGCAGCATATTCAGATTACAAAGCAGCCTTGCCCTGCTGTAATAAATATCATATAGCTTTATCCATGGGTAACCAGATATATAAAAGCCAGGAATAACACATTAGGTTTTTAGTTAGCATACAGCACCCACTATTGCATGTTCACAGAGTTCACCACAAAGAGCCAGCGCTTCAATGCCTCTGATGCAGCAAGAAACGATGGGGCAGTCCCCCGACTCCCCCTGCCATGGCTCTGGCTTGATTTCAGCTCTTTGTCCATGCCCTCCCCTCATGTCAGCACCCAAGGGAGAGCAGGGCTGCGTGCTGAAAGGTTTAATAAAGAAATCTCCTTTACCTCGGTGGCACGTCACCTTCTTTTCCACAGCGCTGATGAGCTGTGGCAGGTTGCTCAGTCAGGCAGGCAGGAAGAAGTAGGGAAAAAACATCACATTTGGGGAAAATATTTGCAGTCTCCAGACCTCAGCTGGGTGACATTTGACAGTCTGTTGTGTGGCAGGTCACAGGAAAGGCCGTGACAGGTTTCTCTCCCTGTACAGGCGGTGAAAGCGATACTCACCCCTTGTTTTACTGTTTTACCTTGTTTTACCTTTACCAAACCCAAAGGCAGCTCAGGAGTGTCCAAGCCTGGCTGATTCCTACGACAGATCCCTCTTGCAAAGGCTGGTCAGCATCTCTCTGTGATGTTTGTGAGCCCACCACCTGTGAGCCAGGGAATGTCGGTCCATGAAGCACGGACCCAGCAAGTGCTGGTTCAGTCTCACATCACGTTCTCCCTTTGAGCACCTGAAATCCCTGAAATCCCTTTTCATGTGCCTGAGCCCCTCAGCTCTGTCTGGAGGCTCCTATCCTAACCTGCAGCTGAGAGACCTGCAGATGAGACTGCAAAACTCATTGCTCTTCCAGACCTAATCCAACCAGGAACCCAAATTCCTTGTGGGAAAAGGCAGCCACCACGTCAAGTCAGCATTCAGTCACAAACCTGGGTTATTTTTGGCAATGCCATTGTTAACATCCAGAAACACAGTCATTTTTAAGCTTAGATTCCTAAAATGAGAGAAATTCTGACCAACACACCATATTTTTGTTAGGTTCTCAGATAAACCAGCACAGCACTGTGTCATCTCCATGGTTTGACAGCAGCTGTAATTGACTGTCCACATTTTTCTCCATCATTTGGAATACTTTGATGTCTCAAGCATGCCAGGTGGGATAACAAATAATTGGTTCACTTCTAGAACATGGAAAGAGTCCACTGGAACACGAATGAGAAAACCCTGTTGCTACACCTTCACCAGCCCTCAGAAACCTGAAACGTTCAGCTTGCTGGGGTGGCAAGAGTGCAAACTCAGCACCAGTTTCTTTGGGCTGCATTCCGAGTATTTTGCTTCTTCATAGCGAGCCCTCTTTACACATTTATGACCTGGAGCCATGGCTAACCCCTCCCAGGTGAATCTAATCCCAGGTGAAACCCAATCACTTCATACATGAAGTTGGCCCTGCCTCTTCACTTTGTCCTGTCTGGTACAAGACGAATTCTTTTCAGACCCCTGAAATATGAGATGATGGTACCATCCTCTGGCCAAGCAAGATGTGCTGAAAGCAACCATGACCATAAGGCTTCCAGAGCAAAGAAACTGGCTCCAAATTCCATTTAATCTCTGACCCACTGAGATCAGACCATGTCACAGCTCTCACAGGGCTTTGCTGTCTTTTCTAATGCACGCAGAGCTCTTCACACCTGGTAAGAGGTGTCTCCTTCCTCCCTCCCTCCCCCTCATTTGAAGGGTGTGATCCTAAAGGCTTTGGTTCATAAGGAGGATCAGGTCAGGTCCTCCATTAGGTGTTGGAGGGACAAGGATTTTTAGGTGGAGTCCCTGCCAAAACCAGCTGGGATTATTAATATCAGCCTTGCTCGATGAGCCACCTTTGGATTTTCACCACAAACCTCTCCTGGCCTCTCCAGTTTCTCTTGAGAGACCACATCAGCTTGATCTAAAGAGGAGGCCTGGACAGAACCGATGGGGATCACTGGAGAGCTGACAGACCTGAATTTCCTTCCCTGAAGTCAGCAAATTAGCTAAATTAGCTGATCTATGGGTGGCCCTAGGAAGATTTCTCACTACAAGCCACCCATGGCTTTAGATGCCCAGAGATGTTAAGGATGAAGCCAAGCTTTTAATGAAGATAAAATTTAAATTTGAAAGGGACCACTGAAAAGCCAGCAAAGTAACTTGAGGAGCATTTCCTAAGGAACACTGACACTCATGGTTTGGACTGTTCTCCTCTACCTAGTGCAGGCTTGGTCTTCAGATCATTTGAGGTGAATGGTTTGAGCTGCCACTCGTGGGTGAAATGCGACTGCCAGGCCCATTATTCCTCCTCCAAATGCACAAGATACTTTATTTCACTGATTTGCCACTTGGAGCACTTTATCAAGGTGCCATTACATTAATGCACAAATTTCCTTCTACTATTTCTTCTCGTTCAGCACACCTTTGGTCAGAGCTGCTCTTCTTTCTCCTGGTAAATTTGGGTCTGAGTTTCACACTGTGGCTTTCTGCTCCCATCCTTGAGGAGCCACCCCTTCTTCCAGTCCAGCCACTTCTTTAAGCCCTTCAGGGAACACTAAGGAACAGGTTGTTGCTTCTTCCCACCCCACTTTGACCAAACCACAGTTTTTTTCTTAAATATCTGCTCCGTTGGCAACGACAACACCACAGGAGTTGCCTCCTCCCTGGCTCTGATCCCAAATCGTTGGGGTAGATCACTGCATCATCCTCTGTTATAACCCACTTAATGCAAGGACCTACTCAGAATTTTACCTCACACCATAATTTCTTGTGTCTATTGTGAGTCAACAGGACACTCCCAGCCCTAAGAGAGACCAAAAAAACTTGCCAAATTTACACACTCGAAACTTTATTAAAGTTTCTGAACAGATCTGCCAGCTCGACCACACATTTGATGATCACAGACAAGGCCAAGAATGATATTTCTGCCTGAAGGTTTTAAGTGATATCCACGCACAAAATTTCTCACCACGACCTCTTCACCACAACAGAAAGGGTAAATTGTGTTCTCTCTGCTCAAACTTCACAGGGAATTTCCCTTTTGTTAAAAAAGACCAGCACTGAGTATTTTGCTCGAAAATCTAGATGGACAGAGCTAGGAACTGATGAGGAATATTTCTGTCATAGATTTGTTAAAAGATCAACAGCCTCCCTAAGAAGACAATTAAAATGTCTGTACAAAAGTAAACCTCTGTTTTCCCACTGAAGGGAGCTTTGCTTTCTACAGCTCACTGACCCCCCACACCAGGAGAATGAAACCAGGAGAATGAAACCACGAGGGAAAGGGAAGAATCTAATAAAAATGTGATGGCAAAAAGAAGGGGGAAAATAAAAAGCTCTTCAACTGATAAATTTTAAGACACAGTAACCTTTACAAAATTTAATAGTTTTACTGATCAGTCTCTATGCTGTCAGAGGCTGAAGAACTGACCCGGGATAAAAACAGACTTCATCACTTTGTGGAGAAGAAAAGTTCACAAAAAGTCCACAAAAAGGGGTTTTTTAAACTCAAACCCACACATTGATTTTGTCCGAAGCAGTAACAATAGCGCATAAATATTGTTCAATTTCCATAAACACAGCAGTTTATTACAGCAATTTCTCTGTTGCTCTGTGTGAGGACGTTTCCAATGTCAGAGCAAGAAGGCTGCAGAAATCCCACTTGGAAGCATTTTCTATTGTCCATGGATCATGAAAAGCCCATGTTCCTCAGAACTTTTAAGGATTTGATGACGCCATTGGAGCTTAGGTTTGACCACACAGCAAAGTGTGATGACTTTGCCCATTTGAAGCCACACGAAAGCAAAGGGTCATCAAAGAGCCCCTGAAATCCCTGCACTAAAAGAGATTCCCAAGGTCAGGAAAGAGTTCAGCTGCCCGTGGCAGACCTCTCCTTGGGCCTGGGGATTCTGCATCGTGCCAAGCACCCCTCCAGGAGCAGCATTCCCTCGCCTGGCATTTCCTCTTGGACGGAGTTTGGGCAGCTGTGGCAATCTCCAAACTGCAAAACCCAACCAGAAAACCCTCGAGCCACCTGGATCTGCAGCCACCCATGCTGGGATGCGGGGATGGGGATAGGGGCCTCCAGAGGACCCTTGCAAGACAAATTTTTCCGTTATTCCGTGAAAACATTGCATTTCTTCTCTGGAATCCAGTAACATTTGACCCCCATTCAAAGCAAGATTCCACTGCTTGGAAATACCTTTTATTTTTTCTGAATTGACCCTAAAATATTGCCTCTCAGCCCCACCCATTAAAACCATTTGACAATCATTCAGTTCTACTGAACACTTGCTGCCTCACTGCAATGGAGAGAGAAGCACTGTGGATTACACGCTGTAAAAAGAGGAAGGGACTGAAGAAAACCCATAAAAAATCCTCTGTGTCCAGTTTCTCAGAAATACACTCATTATCTGGCTAGAAACATTAGCTGTCAACTAAATGTGACTTGGACACATACAGGGAAAAACAACTTGGAGCAAATTCGGCCGAGTATCTGAGGATGGTATTTCCACACCTTTGAGAGCTGAATCATATTGTGTTCCCTATTACAAAGCTCCTACTCACTCCAGTAGTCAAATATGCTTGGGAAGTGCATTTTTTTTTTAAAAAAAGGAGGTTTTTTTCTAGACAGGTGAACAGGAGGGCAAGAGGTTATTGGTGTGCAAGTTGCCAGTAGAGCAGAGTGAAGTGGACTGGAGACCACGAAGAGCTTAGCACCAAAGGAAAAAGCAACAGAGAACTTGAATCTGCTGCCACTGATTGCTGTTTTGATTTTTGTCCCTTCCTTTTAAGAGGCCCTGAAACAGAAATACATTCAGAGATGTGCTGTTTTGACCTCCCTTGATAAACGAAGAACACAATATTTGTATTTTCACTTGGATATTACAATAGATCATGTTCTGGTTTCTACCTTTCCTTAATTTGCTCACTGCTAAATCAAATTCGCCCCAGACACGCAAGAGGAAAGAATGATTTCTCTCCCACAAGGCCTTAAACATGGGTAAGTTGTTTTAGGTTTCAGCACAATTGATGCCATGGCTTCCTTGCTGTTAGGAATTCAGAATAATAAAATGGCCTGGGTTGCAAGGGACCTGAAAGAAAATCTAGCTCCAACCCCCCTAGCATGGGCTGGGAATCACTCTCTGGAAGTTCCTGGCTCTCTCCATTGATTTGAGAGGGGGTTTCACGTGAGGCATCACAGTAAACAACAGTTTTTTGTTGTGACAGCAGAGTCCCGTTGCAGACATTACCAAAACTCTTGTTTCATGTGGTGATCAGAGAGGGTTTCCCCTGGTGTTGCTGTGGAAAATGTGGCTTTATGCCACAACCAGTCCAAGAGGAGGGTTGGATGGATGACTTCTGCAGGATCTCCTGTGGGGCTCCAGCTGAGTCAGAGTTGCTCATCACGCAGTTCCCGATGGCCAGAGAGGCACTTTCCTCATCCTTTTTTGGGTATAATCTGCACTTCCCACCCCACTGTCCCCAGAACTTCCTCTCTGGGCAGGCTGTGTGGTGCTCACACCACCCATGGGCTCAGCTGGCTTTTGGTGTGCAGGGAAGAGACAGAAACGCCAACCAAAAGAGCTCCCCCATCGCTGGGTAGAGATCCCGATGGAAGAAAAGCAGGAGGAGCACAAAAAATGCTCACTCCATCCACACAGTCTGCACTTGCTGCCTTTTTCAGCCATACAGGGTTGTAGCCGACCACAACAACTGTGCAGGAATCCCAGTTTCTTCTGGAGAGCACACACCTCCCTCTGGCAGCGGGAAAATTCCAGCAGGAGCAGATATTCCAGGTGCCTGAGCTCGCCTGGCTCTGCCAGCTGCTCTGCAGAAGGCCGTGCTTTGTGTCCAGGGATAAAACGCAAACAACAACAACAAAAAGGGCATTTTCAAACAGAAACACCTGTTTCCCACAGGACCACAAAAATCTCCAGGGCTGTTCCCCTCACAGGAGCTGCAACTCATTAGCAGGGACAGCCTCGCAAAGAGCACTGGAAAGCAGATTAGCAGATGTGTGAGCAGGCTGTTAAGGTGCTTGGAAAACACACCCAGAAAGGTGCTGGTTATTTGAGATCGTTCATAAAGAGAAAAGTAACTTCACTCCTGAAGCCCACGAGCTGCAATGAACTTGGCAAACGCAATCCTCTGCCTCCTCCAGGTGCACTCTGTGGGGAAAACAGGTTCAGTGTGCAGGGAAGGCCGAACCAGCGGAGTGTGAGTGCAGAGGCAGGGAAAGAGAGGGCAGACAGCAAAAACTTCCCATATTCTGCTCCCGGTTCAACCAGAAAACAGATGGTGGTAGCTCCTGTCCTGAACCATTGTTTGTTTGTTTATTTGCTTGGCTTTTTAAAGACAGATGTCACAGCTACACCAGCAGAGCTCAGGATGCACCACAACCAAAGCAGTGGCACCTCGGAGGGATTTCCTTGGGACAGTTGTGGATTCTGGTGGGGAAATGACCCTTCCCAGTGCTGCTGTTGGAGGAACCATCACCCAGCTCGCCTCTCTCTAGCAGTTTAGTCCCTCACTCGATGTGGTGCACACGGGGAAGGTGACCCACCTTTGTCCCTTGCAGAAACCATGTCCATGCTGACACAGGACATCTCCCCATGGGAGCCCTTTTTCTCCTCAGCCTGAACTCCCAAAGCTCCTGAACCCACCACATAGCAGGGTTTCCCACTGCCTTGCCCCCAGGATAATGGGTTTTCCCTGGCACATCTGTGGCCGGCTCTGCCGCCCCCTCCCCACCACCCAGATCTCCTCAGTGACCCCACACAGACCATTCACCACACCTGTCCCCACTGGGACTCCTGCAAAGCCTCATCAGGAAATCATAAAGTAGCACGGACCCTTCCCTGGGCTGCCCCAGCATCGATCCCTCCTGGCTGGGATGCAGCATCCACCTTGGATGCAGAAAACTCGCATGGTTTGATGGCCTGTGGAGCCACTGACCTGCAAACAAGCTGTGCCAGATGCTCATCCTGCAGAGGAAAACCCTAAAAATGCCACCTCTTAGGGGGTCTACCTGGACATTTCATGAAATATTCAAGGATTGAGAGGGTTTTTTTAATACTTTGAGGAATAACATTGCTCTATAACCCTGTCCCAACCTCCCTGACAGTTTATTTTTGACTTGAAATCATATCATCCTGGGGGAAATTGCTCACTTCCAGGAATACTATCCTGAAAGGGGAAAAACCTGCAGTGAGAGACAGCAGACCAGGACCCACCTGTAAAAGAACATCATCCCCACCACTTTATCAGCTTTTAAAAGCAGCAGATGTCTGAGAGAAACAAAAACCAAGAGATGGGGATTTTTTTAAGAGTTAGGGAGCCACGAGGATCATTGAGTCCAACCCCTGGACTGCGCAGGACACCCCAAAAATCCCACCATGTGCCTGAGAGCATTGTCCAAGCTATCCTTGAACTCTGGCAGCCTTGGGGCCATGACCACTGCCCTGTGCTGATATTATGGGAATGACATGGATGGCGTTTGATGCCAATTTGGTCTCCAAACTGGTGAGTGTGGACTAAGAAGTTGCACAAGACCCCTTCCCCAGTGTGCTCCTCTGGTCGGTGCTGTGTCCTGCACAATGCTCCATGAAAAAAATTAAATTTTTTTTCCTATTTTTGTCCAGCTGTGGACAGCACAAAACTTTCTAAAGAGACATTTGGGAGAACAGAATCCTGTAACCTCGTTCACTTCGTCCAAGGCCTGTGCTGCTTCCCTGCCCAAATAATACGTGCAGAACTTCTTAACTGGTTAAATGGAGTTAAATGGAAAAAAATAAAGGCAGGAGAAGCCCACCCCCAAAACCCTGGGTGAAACTTTAGCAACCCAGCTATGGTGAAGACATGCACGTCTTTGCTTTGAGCTGCTAAAACCTGGGCCCGCTGGGTTCCACGGATTTCTGCAGCACCCAAATTTTTCCAGGAATCTCAGACAAGTTTACCACAGCAATTAAGCCGTCTGCCATCTGCAAAAGATTTGCCCAAGAGTTTTCCTAATGTTTTTCCCCCCCTCCCCTCTGAAATACATTTAACTTAATTCTTTCAACATTTTGCCTATCGTTCAAGTCCATGTACATTAAGCACTGCGGAGCTGGCTGGATTTTTGAGGGCAACTTTCCCTTCTAAGGATTAGTTGTGCGCTGGTGCACTGAAATTTTATATACGGAGTAACACTCTGAATATGAATTATTTCTTGTGGAACACTGCGCCTATTCTTGGGGAGCTGAGAAGTAAAAACTTTACTGGGAGTTCCAGCCAAGGAGCTGAGATTAACACCCTTTATTCTCCTCCCAAATGGTGAGTTATTTCGAGAATACTGGCCCAGGCTCCAGCTTGATGTCTCCATCACACTGCATAAAAGTGCCCTGCGAGTAAATACGTGCACTCAGCCAGTGACAATGAAAGACGTGGATCTGAATTCTTCAGCGCACTGGAGAAGGTTTCCAGTTTTCCCAGGAACATTCGGCGTGCCTCGCGGTCCAAGGAAAACAGTGGTTAGGAAAACTGAAGGGTATTCTTTATGTTTCTCCTCCTTGCACATAAACTGGTTGTTCCCAACTGCCTAACGCTGGTGGGTGTTCTCACTTTTCACTATGGAAACTATTTTTTTTTTCTTTATGGAGCTCTCTAAATACAGATTTGCTTGTGTGACAAATAATCAGCCAGTCTACAGCATGTTATTTTCTCTCCCTCAGCGTTTGTGCTTGCACGGCAAATTCTGTTCTTCCTTCGTGTACCCAAATACTGAGTCCCCTAAAATAACCTCTGAAAAAAGTAACTTGTTAACAATTAAAAGGCTGGAAGGTTGGTGGCACAACCTCTCCATTTTGGAGACGGATTTTGACAGAATTTGGAACAATTTTAGGGTGGGCAAGCATTGGCAGGGGCTGCCCAGGGAGGTTTGGAGTGCCCATCCCTGGAGGTGTCCAAGGAAGGCCTGGACGTGGCACTCAGTGCTCTGGGCTGGGGACAAGGTGGACATCGGGCACAGCTCGGACTTGATGGGCTGGGAGGACTTTTCCAGCCTCAAGGATTCTGTGATTTTGTGAATTTTATGCTGTTTCTATGACTTTGCAGAAGCACAAGGTAGGGTCAGGCCTTAGAGGAACTGAGAGTAAGAACTAGAGTTTTAACAAAGCCCAATAAAATACTACATAATTGGGAAGAGTGGCAATTATGAAAAGAAATAACTCAATCCCTCACCTGGGTTCAGCGTTGGGCCTTTGGAACCCTTGACTGACAAGATCTATCAGTAAAATATAAAATGTCACCCTTGAAAGCACACACTGAATTTTAGGATGATGAATCTGCATTTAAAAACCATCCACCAGCCTCCGAGAAACCATTCTGTGATTCTTTGATTTCACAGATAATATTTTACATTCATTAAACAAATTAACAACTTGGTTTCCTCTTTCACTTTCTTATGGCGTGCATTTCCTATTTCTGAGGACATATTGTTCATTTCCCAGAATCCCAGAATGGTTTGGGGTGGAAGGGATCTTAAAATTCCAGCCCCCTCCCACAGGCAGGGACATCTTCCACTATGCTCAGAGCCTCATCCAGCCTGGCCTTGGACACTTCCAGGGATGGGGCATCCACCATTTTTCTGGGGAAGTACCCAAAAGCTCAGAAATCTGATCACAGGTGAGTACTGGTCTGCATGACCGGTCCCACCACACTCACTGGGAACACTGGGGCAGCAAAACACTCTGCAGAGTCCTCAAACTGGGTTTTAGCCAGCAGCAGCACCCACAGACTCTCCCAGCTGCCTTCCCCATGTCCTCCTGTCCATCCACATCCCATCAGTCCAAACCTCACTGCAAAGTACGTCCCATCCTCCTCCTGCTCCAGNCTGCCACCTCCACCATCTTCCACAGCTGCAAGGTGGAGCTGTTTGTTCTTCTTTCTACACAGAAAGTCAAATTTACAGCACCAAAACGAGGTGTCTCCCCCCACCCCTACTTTTCACACACTTTCAAAAACACCGCTGCCATTCAAAGTAGTGGATGGTGGGCACCAAAAAATAATAACCAACAGTGTGGAATGCATTCTTTCCATGATATTTTTTTCCAGCCCATGGGCCCAGTGCTGGTCACACCAAAAAGAACACACACCAAATATAGCAAAGCCCTCAGAGAGGCCGTGAGCTCCAGCAGCCCTGCAGAGGAGCCAGGGCTCCAACCCCCCTGCCATGGGCAGGGACACCTCCCACTATCCCAGGAAGCTCCAAGCTGTGTCCAAGCTGGCCTTGGACACTTCCAGGGGTCCAGGGGCAGTGGCAGCTTCCCTGGGCATTTGTTGTTGGCAGGGCCCCCATGTGAAGGAGACACAGAATTTGTGTTTTACTCCAGGGTGCAGAAGAAGGAAAGGCTACACAAACACCAAGTGCCAGCTGGCAGACCTCAGACCACATGTTTTCCTTCAGGAGTTGCTCCTTCAGCTCCCTGGAGCCACCCATCATCTCCAGCACAGCAAGGTCCCAGCTCAGGGAGGTGTTTGGACTGTGCTTACATCAAACAGCAGCCAAGGGGGAAGGGGGAACCCCTTGGGAACAGGGAATGGTGGGGTTGCCACAGACACTGTGGCCTTAAAAACTGTGGGACACAATCTGAGGAAAATGAACAATCTTGTCTGAGGGTCTGTGGGGAAAGGCAGTGCCTACAGCACAAAGAGTGAAACACAGGATCGAGAATCATCCAGGTTGGAAAAGACCTTCAGGCTCATCCAGTGCCGCCCCAGCAGCATCAGCAGCACCCCAAACCCTGTCCCCAGGGGCCACACCCAGACTCCTCCTGAGCACTCCCACACACAGTGACTCCACCCCCTCCCTGGGCAAAGTTATCCCTGTCACTCCTGCAGTGACATTTCTTTTTCCAATCTCCAACCTGGCCCTCCCCTGGTGCAATTTGAGGCCATTNTACAGCACGTTATTTTCTCTCCCTCAGCATTTGTGCTTGCACGGCAAATTCTGTTCTTCCTTCGTGTACCCAAATACTGAGTCCCCTAAAATAACCTCTGAAAAAAGTAACTTGTTAACAATTAAAAGGCTGGAAGGTTGGTGGCACAACCTCTCCATTTTGGAGACGGATTTTGACAGAATTTGGAACAATTTTAGGGTGGGCAAGCATTAGCAGGGGCTGCCCAGGGAGGTTTGGAGTGCCCATCCCTGGAGGTGTCCAAGGAAGGCCTGGACGTGGCACTCAGTGCTCTGGGCTGGGGACAAGGTGGACATCGGGCACAGCTCGGACTTGATGGGCTGGGAGGACTTTTCCAGCCTCAAGGATTCTGTGATTTTGTGAATTTTATGCTGTTTCTATGACTTTGCAGAAGCACAAGGTAGGGTCAGGCCTTAGAGGAACTGAGAGTAAGAACTAGAGTTTTAACAAAGCCCAATAAAATACTACATAATTGGGAAGAGTGGCAATTATGAAAAGAAATAACTCAATCCCTCACCTGGGTTCAGCGTTGGGCCTTTGGAACCCTTGACTGACAAGATCTATCAGTAAAATATAAAATGTCGCCCTTGAAAGCACATACTGAATTTTAGGATGATGAATCTGCATTTAAAAACCACCCACCAGCCTCCGAGAAACCATTCTGTGATTCTTTGATCTCACAGATAATATTTTACATTCATTAAACAAATTAACAACTTGGTTTCCTCTTTCACTTTCTTATGGCGTGCATTTCCTATTTCTGAGGACATATTGTTCATTTCCCAGAATCCCAGAATGGTTTGGGGTGGAAGGGATCTTAAAATTCCAGCCCCCTCCCACAGGCAGGGACATCTTCCACTATGCTCAGAGCCTCATCCAGCCTGGCCTTGGACACTTCCAGGGATGGGGCATCCACCATTTTTCTGGGGAAGTACCCAAAAGCTCAGAAATCTGATCACAGGTGAGTAGTGGTCTGCATGACCGGTCCCACCACACTCACTGGGAACACTGGGGCAGCAAAACACTCTGCAGAGTCCTCAAACTGGGTTTTAGCCAGCAGCAGCACCCACAGACTCTCCCAGCTGCCTTCCCCATGTCCTACGGTCCATCCACATCCCATGCAAAGCACGCCCCATCCTCCTCCTGCTCCAGGGCTGCCACCTCCACCATCTTCCACAGCTGCAAGGTGGAGCTGTTTGTTCTTCTTTCTACATAGAAAGTCAAATTCACAGCACCAAAACGAGGTGTCTCCCCCCGCCCCTACTTTTCACACACTTTCAAAAACACCGCTGCCATTCAAAGTAGTGGATGGTAGGCACCAAAAAATAATAACCAACAGTGTGGAATGCATTATTTCCATGATATTTTTTTCCAGCCCATGGGCCCAGTGCTGGTCACACCAAAAAGAACACACACAAAATACAGCAAAGCCCTCAGAGAGGCCGTGAGCTCCAGCAGCCCTGCAGAGGAGCCAGGGCTCCAACCCCCCTGCCATGGGCAGGGACACCTCCCACTATCCCAGGAAGCTCCAAGCTGTGTCCAAGCTGGCCTTGGACACTTCCAGGGGTCCAGGGGCAGTGGCAGCTTCCCTGGGCATTTATTGTTGGCAGGGCCCCCATGGGAAGGAGACACAGAATTTGTGTTTTGCTCCAGGGTGCAGAAGAAGGAAAGGCTACACAAACACCAAGTGCCACCTGGCAGACCTCAGACCACACGTTTTCCTTCAGGAGTTGCTCCTTCAGCTCTCCGGAGCCACCCATCATCTCCAGCACAGCAAGGTCCCAGCTCAGGGAGGTGTTTGGACTGTGCTTACATCAAACAGCAGCCAAGGGGGAAGGGGGAACCCCTTCAGAACAGGGAATGGTGGGGTTGCCACAGACACTGTGGCCTTAAAAACTGTGGGACACAATCTGAGGAAAATGAACAATCTTGTCTGAGGGTCTGTGGGGAAAGGCAGTGCCTACAGCACAAAGAGTGAAACACAGGATCGAGAATCATCCAGGTTGGAAAAGACCTTCAGGCTCATCCAGTGCCGCCCCAGCAGCATCAGCAGCACCCCAAACCCTGTCCCCAGGGGCCACACCCAGACTCCTCCTGAGCACTCCCACACACAGTGACTCCACCCCCTCCCTGGGCACAGTTATCCCTGTCACTCTTGCAGTGACTTTTTTTCCCCAGTCTCCAACCTGGCCCTCCCCGGGTGCAATTTGAGGCCATTTCCTCTCCTCCTTTCCCTGGGGACACGGCAGCAGAGCCCGACCCCCCTCCCCTCCTGTCAGGGGATTGTGGGGAGCAATGAGGTCCCCCCCGAGCCTCCTCTGCTCCAGGCTGAACCCCCCTTGCTCCCTCAGCCATTCCTCACAACCCAGATATTCCAGCCCCAGCTCCATTGCCCTTCTCTGGACACGCTCCAGCACCGCTGTGCATCCTGCCCATCCCACTAGACCTTCTTCTGGCTTGAAATGCCCTGCCCANAAACCCAGATATTTCAGCCCCAGCTCCACTGCCCTTCTCCGGACACGCTCCAGCACCGCTGTGCATCCTGCCCATCCCACAAGACCTTCTTCTGGCTTGAAATGCCCTGCCCAGAAAATCCAGCTGCTGTGCTGCCTCTCCCCCTCTCTGCCCTGCTCTGTCTGCACCCTGGGATTTTAATGGACTCCTGGTCTCTCTCTATATCCTGTGCATAAATTTCCCAGTTCCCCAGGCAGCTTTATTCTGCCACAGCCTCCAGTGGTCTCTGCTCACAGCCCCTGGCGGCTAGGCCCATCGCTCCAAACTTCTCACCACACCTGGAAAAGCAACAGCCAGAACTCCTGAACTCAGGCAACATCTGGAGGTGCCAACACCCCATCCAAGCCCAGAAGGACGAAACCTGGTGCTGAAAATCACCTTTTGCCACTTCAACTCGGAGCTCATTCTTCATGCCCACCGCAGAATTCACTCACCAGGTGCAGGACTGGTCTGCCTGTGTGGTGTGAGGGAATTACAGCCAGGTCCATGGGATCCCTGAGTGCCCAACCCCAGGTCATCTGGGCAAACATAAATTCTTCCTGATTTCACCGACACTGAAGGGAATTGAAGCAGGAAGACAGCAACAATAATTTCAAATACTGGCTTTCTGTTTCTCTAGGAAGTGAATCATTTTTAAATTGACATTTTGCAGCCAGCAAAAAAATAACAAAATAATTCAATAAATCAGCCTAATATGCCTTGGCATAGCAGGTATGTGCTTAGGTATGTGTCTGCACACAGGCTGGAGGTCTGCTAGTTGAATTCATTTATTATTTTTAAAGTGAGCTAAAATGCTGTCGCTGAACAGCAGGTTATTTATTTTTTCTCCCCAGATGAAACTTCTGGCAAAGGCATGTAAACGAAGTAGATCCTATTCTATTTCACATGTATTTTCTGCATGAAATCATCCCTGGAAGTGTCCACGGCCAGGCTGGATGGGGTTCTGAGCAACCTGGTCTAGTGGAAAGTGTCCCTGTCCATGGCAGGGGGTTGGAACGAGATGATTTTTAAGATCCATTCCAACCTAAACCATTCTGGGGTTCTATGGAATTCATTTTGGGAACAATAGGAACGAGCACACCCATGGTAACAGCAGTGTTGCTCAAAAACCATGACCCGTAGAGCCAAAAATCCAGCGTGGACAAAACCGCTGGTTAAAAACCATCATTTTGTCCTGGAGACAGAAACAAAACACGGCTCCTTCTTCAAATGCTGCCAAGAAAGAAAAAAACCTTCGAGCGGTGGATGCGGGCTGTAAGGCAGGATTTCACGTCCCGGGGAGGATGCCCCAGCGGGGACCCGGGGCTGCGCTCCGCGGGCTGGTTCGCCCAGCGCGGGGCTCCGGCACAGCCGGAGGGGTTCGGAGCGGAGCAGCAAATGCTGCTGGAACCCGTACGGCGTGGCAACACTGCCCTCGTGCTTCCGAGAGATCCCTGCCCTCTGCTCCGCTCAACGCGCGGGTGTCGGAAGCCAGAACACCCCCCTGGCTGCCCTGGGGGGGCAGAGACCTCGGCAGGAAGGGCCAGGACCCTCGCAGACAGCCCTGGACAGCACCGTTTGTGACTTTTGCCCATGGGAAAAGTTACCGATGTTACGAGAAGAATCACAAGCTGCAAAACTGCAAAAAAGATAGTAGTATAACTTATCACAGGGTGAAAAACATAGAACTTGGGGCTTTCAAGATGGAGAATTTTGGGCGTTGTCCTGGTTGTCCTTTGCTTCTTTCTTCTTCTCTATCCTCCGTGTTATGCTGTGACGGTGGCACAAGTACATTGGTCAAGGTAGATCTGACCTTTTTCAAATTAATTGGTACAGATTCATAATTAAAGACGCTTCTCAGGAGATGGTTGGGTCACCAAAACCCTACAAAAGGTACAACCCGTCCCACCCAGGGGCAGTTCCTGGGGGATTTCAGACTGTGAGGAGCTCCGCAGCTCTCCAGCTGCAGTGGCTGATAGCAGGCCTGGAGATAAGAAGAAATAAACATCCCTGAAATCCACACCTGCGAACTCCATCTTTCTTTGGGCTCTGGAACTGAACTTTGGGGAAAGAAAAAAGCCTAAAACAGACAAAAGCAGGGCAACAAATGTCTGGGTCAGCAGCCTGTGACACGCAGGTGCTGAAAGGTGTCCCGGCAGCTTCCCCCGCCGCAAAAGGGCCCGGGGTTGGCTCTGCATTCCCTTCGACCTGTTCAAAACAGCTTGTGCAGGCAGTAAAGGCACGGCTCCTCGGGGAAAAGAGGAGGATGAAAGCCCAAACCTTTAATTTTGTGGTTTTCTAGGGGGAGAAACACACAGCTATAAAAATCGCCCCAAAACCCACTGTGTGATTTCTGGGTTCAGCTTCCTGGGTTCAGCTTCAGGCTTTGTAACTGAGCTTAGCACTCTATAGCGGAGCTAGGAACAAAAGTAACTAAAATGAAATAATAAATAATTATAATTAAGCACAGAATCACAGAATCATCGAGGTGGGAAGAGCCCTCCAGGATCACCCAGTGCCACCCCAGCAGCACCAGCAGCACCCCAAACCCATTCCCCAGGGGCCACACCCAGACTCCTCCTGAGCAGTCCCACACACAGTGACTCCAAACCTCCCTGGGCAGCTCATCCCAAGGCCTCGCCACCCTTTCAGTGAAAATTTTTTTTCCAAATCCAATCTGAACCTTTTCTGGGGCAATTTAAGGCCATTTCCTCTCATGCTTTCACTTGAGACACGGCAGAAGAGATTGACACCTCTCCTCCCCCACAAATAAAATTGGTTTCTGTCTGTTCTTCATTGTTTTAAACACAATGGGAAATACAAAAAAAAATGGGGGAAATGGGTTGTTGGATTAGACTAATCCTGTTGTTTCTGCATTCTGGTTTTGGGGATGGCAGGGAGGGAAAGATGCAATACTTTAACTCCGGACAGATTAAAATCTAAATTAAAATTAATGTAAATTAAAAAAATAAATTAAAATGAAATTAAAATATGAATCCCTATGGCCTGTTCCTAGTTGCTCCTATTGAAATGCCTGTCCTGGGCCAACAGAGCTCCTGAGAAAAGTCAGGAAGAGAAGAGAGGATACATCCTGCTCCCGGCACAGTCCAGGCCCTGCAGCCAGGTGCAGCCTGAGCACAGGATGACTCAGAGGGTTAATTCAAGCATCTGATGAAAAAGTTAATTACTCATTTACCTGGTCTAATGGGACGTGTCCCTGCCCACGGCTGGGGGTGGAATGAGATGATCTTTAAGGTCCCAACCCGAACCATTCTGATTTATGATGCTGCAAAGTTAAGATGATGATGGAAACCTTTGATTCTGTGTAATACTTTACTTGAGCCTCTATGGTTTTTTCCTTTCAGAAAGAAAAACAAGCTGAGATTTGCAAATAAACCAGGAAAACTGGAGGGAAGGAAGGAGCAGCTTGCAAGGCAATTGTGAAAAACAAATAACAGCAGTAACGAGGAAGGAACAGAAAAAATCTGCGCAGAGAGAGGACGTGGGTCAGGACGTAGAAAAGATTGGAAAGACTCAAAAGGTGCAGGGGGAAAAAAAGCTTGAAAAGGTTCATGGAACCCAGGAGGTGAACAAGACTGAGTTACAAAATGAGAAAAAAAGAGGTTTACAAGGAAATAAATCCCTTTGTTCCCAAGATCCCATGAAGCAGGCTCTGGGTACTGCTGCTGACAAACCCAAGTCTCAGGTGTTCGTGTGCCCCAAACTTCCCTGGACTTCTGTCCTCCTTTGAAAGTTGTCACATCCATATTCACACTTCAAAGGTAAAGGTTTATCTGGTAAAAACTGGCTGTGTGCTGGTCCCTTAGGAAGGATATTTCCACTTCCAAAGGAAGAAAAATAATTATAAAAAGCAGCTACAGGCACTAGCCCCAAAGCCCTTATGGCTTTCTGATTTGAACCCAAATCATTACCAATTTGTGGATCCCCAAACTGACAACTGCACCTCACATCTCCTTCACTCTCCCTCATCTCTGACCTGACCCAAAGCTTTTTTTGGTCGGGAACACACTCAGGAATCAATTTTCACTGGTGCAGCCCATGGGCCCCTCCTCGCACACCTTCCAGGTGTGTCACGTCCCAGCACCACCCCCGTGTCCATCTCCCACCTCCCGCCAGGAAATCTGCGTGTGCAGCACCGTGTTCCCCTTCCAGAGGCACCAGGGAAGAGGAGCAGGGTCTGGGAGATCCGGGAGTTTTGCCACTGTGCTGCTTCCCCCACACTCAGCCAAATTTTGCATCAGCTCCACAGCGGAAGGGTCTGACATCTCTTTCCACTGGAATATTCCTGCTCACTTAATCAGCACTGATCTGCACGTTTGCCCCATGCTGGCTGTCACCTTCCAGGCTTCCCATACCTGTCGGGTTTTCCTGGCACTGCTTTGATGCCCGGGAGCTTGGCTTTGCCCTGCGCTCCGGGGTCACGCAGAGAGCTTTTTTCAAAGCATCCTTCAAGCCAGCTCCCTGACAATGACAAATCTCGGTTTATTGCCTTTCCTAAGGCCTCACAGTGTTCCCTAAGACATCCTAGTGGTGCTTTCAAATCCATCACTCTCCAAGCCGGATGTAAGGTAACCATGGAAAGCTGTACACAGCCATCAAACCATATGAACGGTTTTACAACTCCTGGCAACCCACTGAACATTAAATATTGGATTAACCTTCAGCAGCTCTGCTGGCGCTTCCTGCGCTTTGGCAGAGAGCTCTCCCCACCACGGAATGCTCGTGGAATGGGCTATAACTCTCACTAAAAAATCTGAAAATGGAGGCCTTTGTTTGTTCTACTCTCAACACACAGCCAGAGGGAAATGGAGCAGCATGACAGGATCACAGGCTGGGAGATGAGGCTGCTGCTGCTTTTCAGCCTCTGTGAAATTGGTCTGTAACTCCTGACTTGCATGGCTGGCGCAGGGAAAAACACGTGCTTGAGTTGCTACCAACACAAACCTACCCTCTCACAAGTTTTGACTCCCTCTCCTCCCTGCACTCCCCTGAGTGACAGCTGTGATCCCTTTGGGATCAGGGCTGGTTTTCCTGTGTGTAAGCTGAGCCTGCCTTACGCTTGCTCGACCTGTTCTCCCATAACGTGAGCGCTTCTCTGAGCAGGAATAATTTCCTCTGAGAGCTGGCTCCTGGTCTCTGTGCTCCAGAGATTCCAATACACATGTCCCAAAGCTGCCTTGTACCTCCTGCCAGCTTTTCACCAAGGAATTTCCTTGGCTCTGCATCCCTCCTTGCAGGGTCAGGAGCCTTGTGTAGGGCCAAGGTGTCTCTGGGGAGAGGAGCTGCAAGACCACAGGCACCAGTGGGACCCTGTCACAGCTTCACCTCCGCTGGGCACAGGCAGAGGAGCTGTCATGAATGTGACAATCCTGCCAAGACACCTCAGGCACTGCAATTGCCACCTGTCAACTGTGAGCATGGGTCAGGGCAAAATAAACAGACCCAGCTCAAAGGGGCTGCTCCATCCCTGGAGGTGCTCAAGGCCAGGTTGGATGGAGCTCTGAGCAGCCTGGGATTGTGGAAGATTCCCTGCCTGTGGCAGGGGGTGGAATGAGATGATCTTTAAGGTCCTTTCCAACCCAAACCATTCCATGATTCTATGAAAGGCATGGGGAGAAGTCTGATCCCAGAGGATGCCATGCAGCTCTGCTGGAGAAATTCCTTCATACACATTCCTCCCGACTCATATTTTACATTCAGACATGGGCTGCAGCATTCTCAGAGGCAGAAGGAGCCTGGCTGATGGACTCCAGCACACAGAACATGCCAGCAGCGCTGTGACAGGGCTAATCACCACGTCCCAAACACCATTTAAAGAAAGGCAACCTGTCAAGTTTGCTTATATTTTGAGGCTCAGCCCTGGCGGACTCCGGCAGATTTCCAGCACATCGAACTAATTGCAGTTTACATTCGCTTCACTCTCCATTAGAGCTGCTCCACTTTCCAGGAAAGCTAATTGGATCCGCAGCTCCAGCCGGAATTTTCTGCAGGAAACCCGAGCAGCTCTCCTCGCCGAGCAGGGCTCTGGGTACCAGGCAGAGGGAAACACGCACACGATCTGTGGCATGTCACCCTCAGCATCGCCACATGCCCAAAATAGTCCCAGCTTCCTCCGCCCCGCTGGAAATAAAACATATGGAGTTAGCACGGCCGCTGATTGGATTTTGATTGCTCTGAAACGCTGCCAAGTTTAAAGTGGGGAGTGCGGCCTGAAAGGAAATACAGTAGACACCAGACAATTTATTTGTTTCTGAGCAGGGACCTGGCTGCCGGGCGGCTCCGAAGGTGGCTAACGAGAGCAGCATGTTCCCATATGGAAACCAGATGGCGGGATCAGGCGGGATCTGGGCGCGCGGCACGAGCGGCGTTATCGCGGCAACGGGGAAAGCAGAGCCCTGCGAAACCTGTGCCAGCCACAACAGCAAACTGCTGATAAACGACTGCCACGGAGAACATTCCAGAGGGGCCGAGATGGTGTGGGAGGTGGGGAGGGAAAACGCCCCTGGAGACAGGAAAGGCAAGGGGGGTGATGGTCATCATTGTCATCAGAGTCTCCCCCGGCTCGCCATGGCAGCTGATCCTATGGATCTGAGGGACTGTAAAGCCCTGGAAAAGGGAAAACAAATCCCACAGTGCCACGCCCCTCAGAGCTCCGCCCACCCAGCCCCACCCAGGTGGTTTGGCCCTGCCCACAAGCGACACCAACCAGGGCAGGCTTGGCACCAAATGGTACAGGAATGAAGTCAATGTTCCTGAATTTAGGACAAATTCATCCATCGTCCTGATGGAAGAACGAGGAGATACCAACCTTCTCCCACCACTTTTTGGATGTTTTAGACCAGAATGTTCTCACACCTTTATATTTCTATTTTTCTAAACAGCAGTATTTCATAATGGCATATGAAAAATAAGGACAAATTTGTCTGGATTTAAAAAGCAAAACTAAAAAAAAAACCCAACCCAATCAATTTTGAAAATGATCACTTAGTCTCAAAACAAATTAAACTTCTCAGTCAATTACAAAAAAAACCCCAACACAAACCCTTAAAATTCTATTTTTCCTTTTCATTTTGTTGAGATTTTTTGTCATGTTTCCTAGACCCAGAACAGCCATTTTTCTGAGGCTGTTGTGCTTCAGTCAGTGAAAGGGAAAATAGGAACTATCCACACTGTTTCAAGTCTGAGGGCAGAAAGAGAAGGAAATAATTGACCATATCAAAGCACGGTCCATCCAGCAACCTGACAGTCACCACAGCCCCGTTCCCCACTGCTCATTAGCTGCTGAAATGCTTCTAGGACAGGAGCATTTTGTGGACAAGCAGCATCCAGAGAGCCAGAGCCCATGACGAAATAAAAGTTATTCTGCTACGCTCTGTTTTCTCACCTCATGAGCCACTAACTTTTCATTTCTTCTTGATTTTATGACTTGAAAGATACAGGGAACAGGGGTTTTTTAAGCTGTCGTCCATGGAAAAGGCATCAGCTTTTCCACATTAACTACTCAGGATTTACAGCTCTCCCATTTGCCGGTGACAGTCCGGGAAATGTTTCGCCGGTTCGTTGCAGTTCTACACATTCACTTCATGTCCTCAGTCGCAGTGAGACCAAAGCAGTGATTTCGTGTTTATTAAATTCACGCTTGATTTATGCACAAGGGAGGCTGTTCCAAAGCCCACAGAAATCAACAGCATTTACAGAGACGCTGAGGAAAACCCTCTTGGGACAGGAATACGTTTAATGACAGCTTCGAGCAGCCCCACACTGAGACTCGGGTCAGTCTCTCTGGAAGACTCCAGGGTGCTCCTACCCCACCTCCTTCCTGCTGCTACTCCTGGGGCTGGTGCTGGTGGAAATAAAAAGTTCCTAAAACACCATCCTCACCCAGAGCTGACTCTTGGAGAACTTTGTGCCTTGACATTTTGGGTCCATGATGCTCTGGACGCAGATGCCTGTGAGTGTCCTGCTCAGAAGGTTTGAGAAAAATCCAGAATGTTTAAGGGAAATCAGAGTAGGAGGGATAAGAGAGATGGGCAGAGAAACCCAAACAAGCCACACACCCATCAGAGATGGAGTCACTCCTGATTGCTGATAGAAGCAGGCAGAAGCCAGGGAGCTCTTGGGTCATGGAATGGTTTTTGGAATCATGGAATGGGTTGGGTTGGAAGGGACTCGAAAGATCATCCAGCTCCACCCATGGGCAGGGACACCTCCCAGTGTCCCAGGCTGCTCCCAGCCCCAGTGTCCAGCCTGGCCTTGGGCACTGCCAGGGATCCAGGGGCAGCCCCAGCTGCTCTGGGCACCCTGTGCCAGGGCCTGCCCACCCTCCCAGGGAACAATTCCTTCTGAACATTTAATCCAATCCTGCCCTATGTCATTTGAAGCCATTCCCCCTTGTCCTGTCCCTCCATCCCTTGTAAACTGTCCCTCTCCATGTTTCCTGTCAGCTCCTTCGGATACTGGAAGGCCAAAGTTGGGTCTTCCCAAAGCCTTTTCTTCTCCAGGAATTTTTAATGCCAGCTCCTAAGAAACAACTTTAATGCTGAGCTATGTAGCCAGGAAATCAAAGCAGGCACACCTCAGTCACTTCTTGTGATGCTCTACCTGGCTCAATAAATCAGCCTTCAAATGAAAAATAACATTTCACCAAAAGATCAGAAGCTGTCAGTGTCCAAAGGCCTCTTGATACGATTTCAGCAACTCAATAAATCATTGTTTGCATGTCAAAAATCTCTGAGTGGTTATTTAAGTGCATATATACACATACAACCATAATTTGGAACAAAAAGAAAAAGCCATTGGGGTGAGTTTTTAGCTTATTTCAGGATAAAGCAATGGGTATCACTTATTTCAACATCACCTCATGCACCATAAAGCTACAGGATGATGCAGTTTTATTCTAATAATCACAAAAGTTTTGCACTGATTTCCGATAAAAAAAAGAAAATTTGTCCCATCCCTGTCTCCAGCTGCAGATATTTTTTTTCCCTGTGTAACACCCATGATCTGTTCTCCTGCAGAAACAGAGAGGTCACGTCCAGGTTGCCACTACACCTGCTGCAGGAAAAGCCATCCAGGTGTATCTTTATGAGCTCCAGCAGCAGAGGAACTCGGACTTTTCACTCCTTAAGCCAATTTTTCAGTGGCAACCCCTAAACACAGCACTCAGCAGTTCCCTGAGTGATGCTCCTATTTCGTGCTCACAAAATGTAGCAGAAGTCCTCATTTTAATTAGTCCACAGCCTCCCAAATATTCCACTCTGCTCTTTAAGGAGAACACAACTCTGGGTCAAGGCTGATCATCTTCCTTTTCACTTCCCACCCTGGTTTAGTTTACAGAATCACAGAATATTTGGAATTGGAATGGAAACACCACAATCACCCAAGTCCAACAAATGCTAGAAGTCCAACCCAGTCAGACTTGGGTTGTCCAAAAGTTATGACCAAACAGTCTTTGAACAGAGG
Source organism: Dryoscopus gambensis (assembly GCA_013389985.1). Classification (NCBI taxonomy): domain Eukaryota; kingdom Metazoa; phylum Chordata; class Aves; order Passeriformes; family Malaconotidae; genus Dryoscopus; species Dryoscopus gambensis. Next base: position 555,761 of record WEIT01039824.1, read on the forward strand.
CAAAGTTAAGTCCCTACAACCCACAGTCTCTTGAAAATTTGGTGACTTTAGGAAGGAATTGTTCCCTGGCAGGGTGGGCAGGCCCTGGCACAGGATGCCCAGAGCAGCTGGGGCTGCCCCTGGATCCCTGGCAGTGCCCAAGGCCAGGCTGGACCCTGGGGCTGGGAGCAGCCTGGGACAGTGGGAGGTGTCCCTGCCCTTGTCAGGGGGTGGGATGAGATGATCTTTAAGGTCCCTTCCAGCCCAACCTATTCTGTGACTGCGATTCTGTGATTTTGCCATAACTTTTCATCACAAAGAAAGTCCAGTCCTCATAGTTACAGGGTAAATAAAAACCTCAGCAGGCAACTAAAAACACCCCAAAACATACTCAGTTTTTAAAAGTTGATTCTAAAACTAACTCAGAGCTACCTACACCAATGGAGAATATATATATTTATATATGCATTTGCTTGCCAGCAATGTTTTCATCTTTAACAGCTCTTTAAGAGCTAATTCCCTTGGCTACTTAAAGAGATTTGTTGCCCATTCGCATCAGAGTAGGACTTTTGTCTCTTTCCAGCAGGTTTTCCATTTCTGGCTCTCAAGTTCTGACCAAAAAGGGTAATTTTTCAATCATTAGAGAACGGGTTTGGCACTTAGGATTTAGTGCCCTGTAATGACATCTTTAAAGCTGTAGAGTTGCAGTGTACTTAAAAAAAAAAAATAAAAAAAGAAAGCTGGGCCAGAAAAATAATAGCTGAGAAACTTACTGGAACAAAATGTATATAATAAAAGGCTTTTTATCTTTTAAACACTCAAAAAAATTTTGTCCAACTGTGGTAAAGACCAAAACTTTTTTTAATCCTCTCACTTGGAGCACACCTTTAAAACAAACCACAACAATGGACGGAGCTTCCTGCATCCCCTTCCTGCTATGACCCACTCTAATTCTTTGAAATAAATATGTTTCAGGTTATTTTTGTAAGGGCAATGTTTAGTGTCTGTCCCCCAGTGTGTAAATGTGTAGAATGCACCAAAGATTTAACATCTGCTACGAATAATTTTACAGAGGATTGAAGTTCTCCTAAGGTTATTAGGATATTGTACAGGTGGCCAAATTATTAAAATATGGTTTAAATCCAACACTTACGCGTTTTCATAATGTGTATTGGATTTGAGGGTCTGGAAGCCACATGTCAACACCAGAAAACACCAGGCTGGCTCCCTGGAAGTCCCAAAATCAAAGCCACTTCCCAAACATTACAGCCTGGCTCTGCGGCATCGCAGCTGCGGCCGTGGCACCCCCGAGGTGGAGGGGATGGAAAACTCAGGGCAAGCTGCTCTCCTTTCAGACAAGTGACCTTTTCTATCAGCATTCCGGCATTACTTCTCTACCCCACGCTGATTAAGTCAAGACCTCCTTCAAGTGAGCTGAATTTTAACATCTGACTCGGAGCACACACTGCCACGCAGAGTGAAGGCCGAGACACGCAGAGCCAGAGGGCTGCTGCTGGTCCTGTGTCTTTGTTCAAAAAGTGAAAATTAAATGAGGGGAAACTAAATAAATGTGATATTGAAAAGCCCGGCTTCCTCTTCACTGGTAACACTCGGGATTTATTTATTCCCGTTTTGAGGTGCTTTGTCAGGAATGCATGGGAGCCTCTTGCCTGCAGTGCTCAGTGGTGCAGAGCTCTGGGAATTTGGGTCCCAGCTGGGAGGAAGGACATGGACACGATTCACAGCAGCACGTGCAGCATGAGAACCCCCTTCTGCAGCCTGTGGGTGTGCTGGGCTGCTCTGGAGACCACAGTGGGGTTTGGTGCAGGAACTCTTCTTTAGGGGAAGCACTCGCTGCATGGCTGCAAGGGAGAAGTTCCCATAGAAATTCCCTCTGTCTCATGGCATTGAGGTGGATCCCGCTACCTCAAGAAGCACCCAAAGCACCACCTGAGCTCCTCAGGTCTGAGGAGGCACCAGGATGAGCAGAGGGCTGGAGCAGCTCTGCTGGGAGGAAAGGCTGCGAGAGCTGGGATTGTTCAGCCTGGAGAGGAGAAGCTCTGGGCTGAGCTCACTGTGGCCTTGCAGGGCCTGAAGGAGCCCCAGGAACCATGGAGAGAGACAATTGCCAAGGGCTGCAGGGCCAGGAGCCAGGGAATGGCTTCCCAGTGCCAGAGGGCAGGGCTGGATGGGATCTTGGGCAGGAATTGTTCCCTGGCAGGGTGGGCAGGCCCTGGCACAGGGTGCCCAGAGCAGCTGGGGCTGCCCCTGGATCCCTGGCAGTGCCCAAGGCCAGGCTGGACACTGGGGCTGGGAGCAGCCTGGG
>WEIT01039824.1:558690-574087 GCA_013389985.1 Dryoscopus gambensis
TCACCTGAGAATCAGGTTATTTATAAAAACCCCACAGACTATTTTTTGTTAAAAAAACCTACTAGATTTTAATAGCTGTTAGAAGTAAATATTCCTCTATACACACACTCTCACAGGGAAGTGGAAGAACATTAAAAAAGTGGAAATTCTAAGGGCAGGTGCTGAATCCACTGTTGCAGAGCATCTCCTCACACATGGCATTACCAGGTTGCCCCAAATTATTTCCTGCCACTTGGAAAAAAACCCACAGCAACCTGATGGAGCTACACTGGGCTCTCTTAGATCTGGGTTCAGGCTGAACAGCTCTGCACCAGCACTTTCTGAGGAATGGACAAAAGACTGGCTTGTTTCTGACAGCACCCACAGGGGTTCTTGCAAGTGTCCTCCAGGGTTTAAGTGTGGAAATAGCCAGGCAGAGCATTTTGTACTTCTCACTGTGCTTACTCTGCACAAAAATATTTGTTTGATCCCACTTTGGCAGCGAGGTCAGTGGGGCAGCGCAAAGGCGTTCTGTGGGAATGCTTCTGAGGGCAGCAGGGAACAGCAAACCCACCCCACAACCTGCTCTGGCTCCAGCACAACTCTTTCAAACTTTAATTTTATAGGATGATGGATGCTGAGGTTTTCTCTGCTGTGCTCTCACCTTTCCGTTGTGGCTGCCTCTGTTCTCATACGACCTTTCCTCTCACACAGGTTTGCTTTGGGTTTTTTTTTTCTTTAAATGAAACAAGGTTGTACATTCTCTGTTCATCTGTTCAGTAATCAAACTGCTGCCTTCAGTGATTATGACTCTATTATTATTACTATTCATCTCCCCTTTTGTTAATTCCCCACGAAGCAGCTTTAAAGTCCCTGGAACTGACAGAAAAAAAGGCTGCTTTTATTTCATGAAAAGGGATCCAAGTCAAACCCAAAAGAAGAATTAAACTACCAATGCTGAACATGAAATATGGAGTTTTCAATGTATGAAAGCACGTTGGAATTCTCTGATTCAAACACAGGGGAAGAACCTGTGGTCTTCTCACTAAATGCTTTATGTTAATTGTCCTTTGAAGGTGCACCACTGTGCCCATGAAACATTTCCTACTTCAAAGCAATGGCCCAAATTTCCCATACAAAGAACCTTTAAACATTTGGTTAGACAATTGTTTGAAAGAGAAAAAACTTGATTTTAACCTTCTTCCACACACAGAGTTTGGGGTCTGTGGCCTTCCCTCACCTCAGGATGTCTGGATACCAAAGTGAAAGGAGTGCTTTGCGTTTTTATCCCTGCGAGTTAATGGTTTCCCACAGTATTTATTGCATGGAATTCCCAAGTACCTCTGCTCCTCAGCAATTCTGGGAGATCTCTCAACAGGATCTCAGTGGTTTCTCTACAGGAAAAAAGCCTGACCTCAGAGCTGTGATCTCACTTGGCTTGAGGAGGTGCCTGTAGGTGCTGGTTGCTGCCATGTGCAGCAGCTGTCAAAACTTTCAGTACAAAATATTTAAAGGGGGAAAAAAGTGCAGATCTGATGGCATCAAAAAAGAGAAAAATCATTAATCTCTTTTACTTCCATTTTATTTTTAGATCATTTAGATCTGTCAATGTTTTAGACACAAAACAGAACGTTAAAAAAATCAGAAAGAACGAGGTAGGAAGAGAATGCTTGCCTTTTTCAGTTTTTTGGCAGAAAAATTGTAGAATTACATGTCAGAAGTGATGTTCTTCCTCTGAAGCTTTGGCAACAAAGCACTTCGCATGGTAGAGCCAATGTGAGGATGGAATCTAGGAAGACTTAAATTGTTTGCTGGAGCTGTGCAGTGAGATGAGACCTTTCCCAGAAACGGGGATGATGTGAATCCCGTCTCTGCATCCACACCAGTGTGGGCAGCAGGGAAGGGATTGGGACTGTGCCCCCGTGCCCCCTCAGGTGAGACCCCACCTGCAGAGCTGCCCCAGCCCCGGGGCCCAGCACAGGGAGGACGTGGAGCTGCTGCAGAGAGGCCAGAGGAGGCACCAGGATGAGCAGAGGGCTGGAGCAGCTCTGCTGGGAGGAAAGGCTGCGAGAGCTGGGATTGTTCAGCCTGGAGAGGAGAAGCTCTGGGCTGAGCTCACTGTGGCCTTGCAGGGCCTGGAGGAGCCCCAGGAACCATGGAGAGAGACAATTCCCAAGGGCTGCAGGGCCAGGAGCCAGGGAATGGCTTCCCAGTGCCAGAGGGCAGGGCTGGGTGGGATCTTGGGCAGGAATTGTTCCCTGGCAGGGTGGGCAGGCCCTGGCACAGGGTGCCCAGAGCAGCTGGGGCTGCCCCTGGATCCCTGGCAGTGCCCAAGGCCAGGCTGGACACTGGGGCTGGGAGCAGCCTGGGACAGTGGGAGGTGTCCCTGCCCGTAGCAGGGAGTAGAATGAGATGAATTTTAAGGTCCCTTCCCACCCAAACCTGGCTTGGACATAATTTTGAAGTGCCTGTACAGCCTGGCTCTCACACCTGTGGCCTGCACTGCACACACTCCAAGAGGTTCCAAGGCAAAAGCAAAGGGGCCTCCATAAATGCACCACGAATCCAGGACTTTTAGCTCAGGCACATCACCTTGGGACTCAGAGCCTTCAGGAATGGGAAAACACCTCTGCCTACCAAATAAATTCTGCAGCATGACAAAGCAGAGTGGACTTGAGAAGAGCCCTTGGTTTGGAAGGCATTCAGCAGAAGATGGATGAGTGTTATCCAAAAAAAGGTTAAAGGTGGCTTAAATGATTTTTAAAAAGTGGGGGAAAAAACCCCTCTCTCAGTCTCACAGTTTACTCTGGTTTCCCAATTTGCATTTAGCAAATACCTCAAGAAATCAAGTCTTACACAATCCCATTTCAAACCTCCTCCCCCAAAGCTTTGAAGCCATCTGCCACATCTGACAAGTCTGAAGTTTGTGAACTCCTACAAGGATTAAACCCAGCAGCTGTTAGGAAACAAGAAAGCCTCACTGCAGGCTCTTGGTAGATACTGGAGAGCTCAGAAGGGAAAATAAAAAAAGGCAGCAACATTCAAAGATGGAAAAAAAATCTTCAGTCAACACTCACATCTTAGGAGAGACACAGTTCATCCTTAGTTCTGAGGCTTCCATAATATTTAAGGGGTGAATATGAGCTGCTTCCTACATCAAATTATGGGAAAAGACAGAATTTTAAATTGAAATCTCTAATTTCACTGCCCTACAGTACTTCCCTACCACATCCTACATAAACATTTCCTGCTATGGAGAGCTTTCAAGCAAGAATAGTGAACCCTTCCAGAATTCTGCCAAAACACCAGGTTTCAGTCTGATTTCATCTCCCAGGCTGCCAGGGTTTTGTTCACCCCTTTTATTCAAGGTGTTTAGGAGCATTCTCACATCTCAGCATAAACAAAGGTAGTAAAAACTGAATTAAATATAATATTGTAACTGTTTTGAAACCTTGCAAATTGCCTGGGTGATCACACCAGTACCAGAAATTCACAGTTCCTCTACGGGTCTGCATAATTTACTATTAAAGGCATTTCTTGTTATCTCCTTTACTTATTATGAACCAAACACATAAAAGTAAGAAAACGGTGCAGCCAACTTTCAGAGCAAAAGAATTCTCAGCTCAGATCACACATAAAACCAATTTTTGAATTAAAAGGATGGACAGAAATGGGGAAGAAAACCCCAAGAGAGCTTCAGAATTTGTTCCAAAATCCAGGTCCAAAATCCAGCACTTTAGGCAAGTTCTGCTTACCTGTAATTACCTGAAGTGAAATTTAAATCAGTGACAGTTCTGTGAAGGAAAACACTGTTCAAAAATATCCACTGAGCATCCAGTGTAAATCAAAGTTACACTGGGCAGAGAACAGAATTACCTGGGAGCAAATGAATACTTTCTTTAACACCATTTTTTTAAACAAAACGTTAAATGAAACAGAGAGTACAACTCAAGAGCTGCACCCCAATCCTACTCAATACTTTAAATAAAATGCTGCAATTGTTAGTAACTTCCAGAGAATTTTTTGAGACACTTTATAAATTTTTACTTTCCTCTAAAAATCACACACTCTGCCCAGGAGATCTTCTATTATTCCTACCATTGCCCAAATTTTAGTGTTTTAAAGTGGATTAAATCCGTTTGCCCTGGCAAATCCAGCTGAAGCTGCTTGTGATCCTGCCAGCCCCTTTGAGCAGGAGAGGTTATTTCCCACTAGCAAGTTTTAAAGGCATTTATCACACTTCAATTGCTGTTATTTTGTATCAACACATACATTTAAAAGAAGTATGTGGAGCCATAAGTAAACACAAACAAAATTCTCTGTCTAGGTAAAAGGACAGAGTCCACCACAGACAAATCTTTGAAGAGCATCAAAAAACCTTCAGGCCTCAGAATTAAACAAAAAAAGGAGAGTTCTCGTTAGGTACAGACAGAATTCCTTAACTGCATTTCCTCTTTTACATATAAAAGGAATACTTTTAGGTAAGACAGTCCCTTCAGGAGGAGAAAAAGGGGTTGCTTTTCATATCTGAGCAGTCTTTCCTAAAATCACTCCAAAAGAAATTCTCCCAAGCCATGCAGGAGGGTGTTTGCAGTGATGAAGTTAAAAGCAACAAAAATGAGTGGAGACGTAAAAAATCTACTCGAATTTATTCTACTTTTAAGGGAGATTTAAAAAAAAAAAATCCCAGAAGTCTTCTAGAGAAGAAACTGGAGTTTACAAAAGTGCAGCATAAACGTCCTTGTCAGATGTAGATATTATTGTGAGTTTCACTGGTTGTCAGGAACTTCTTCAAAACCTTTGTGCTTTCAGAGGCATCCTGGGGAAAGGAGGAGAGGATCAGCATCACCCACACTGCTGGGAACAAGAAACAAGAGCTCCTCCACTGGCCTCTGCTCCCATTTCCATCATTCTGAACACTGCTTTTATTAAAACATAAACCGTGAGCAAAACTCAGCTCTTCTGAATGAAGTTATCCACAGGAGTCTGCAGTTCAGCAATAAAATGGGATTTATTATTTTGCATTCCTCCTCGCTTGGACATGAGAGGAAGAGTCTCTGTACTTGTCATTGTTCTCCTCCAGAGCTTAAATATTTATGTCTTAGTCAGGCTTACTCAGCAGAACAGAATGAGCTGTACTGAAAACTGACTTCAGAGCTGAAATAAACACTTCAGTACGCACAGAGCTCTCTGGCATTTAAATCTGGGCTCAAAGGGTTTTCAACCAACTAAAATTCAATTAAGAACATTTCAGAAAGAGCAAAACATTCATTTTAGGAGCTGCAATGGGAATTTATGGGAGTAATGGGATTTACTGTGAGGCCTTGGCACAGAGAAATTGTGGCTGCCCCATCCCTGGAAGTGTCCAAGGCCAGGCTGGATTTCACAGCTGCACAATTAGTGCAAAAATGTTAAAAATCAGCTTCAGAAATTTGGTCTTTTAGTGCCAAAAAGAAGTTACAGGTCAAAATTGGTACTTTAAGAAGCTTTCCTGTATGCCAGAAGACAGGCAGATACACAGAGCCATCTGGTATATGAATGTAAAATGTAAAAATAAAAAAAACCCACGCAACAAAAAGCTTGGAAGTTTAAAATGAGACAGCTCCAAAGGAAACTGCAGCTTACACAAGCACAAGAAATCCCTCCCTGGTATATTCATACCACTAGAAGAGCCTGAAAAGTCAGGATGAAGTTTTGAGGGAAGCTGTAGATTCATTATTTCTAAGCCACACAGGTGTCACAGCAGCTACAAGCACTGGCATTAAAATCTGCATTTTTCTGCCTTTTCAGATGAAATCCCCTCAGAGGTGCATGAAGAGCAGAATGCAAGAGACGAAAGACAGAGGAAACCAGCCCAAACCTCCCAGTAATTTTAAATATGGAACTTTACCTTGGCTAAGCTCTTCAGGACTTTAGAAGAAAGCAGAGGCTTGAAGGCTTCAATGGTAACCGTGTCCAGCTTGATGACATCAGTGTAACACTGATACAGCACTGCAGGGATCTGCCACACCTGACAGTAACTCAGAACTAAACCCAAACCAAAAGAAAATTTGTGTTAAATTCGGCAGAAAAGGCATCTCAGTTCTGTGTACAAAAATCAGGACTTTAAACCCCGGAAGTTTCTAAATTAGCAGCTCAGGATCCTGACTGCTGGAGCAGCCATCCCTCGTCCCCCTGTGTCTTGGGTTGCAATTTGTAACCAAAAATGTGTTCTATTTCATCTGTTGAACCGGTTGGAAGATATTTTTATCTCTTGTAACTCCAGGGGAAGGAGGGCGGGTGCCTTCTGTTCATGGGTCACTCCTTAAAACCAGATGGGGCCGTGCTTCCTTATCTCCTCCTCCACCCATCCCCCTCCAAGGGGATATCACCTGGGAATGAGCCATTTAAGGCTCTCCTTGTGACCAATAACATCACATCATCCCACTGGGAGATGCTCCACTCAGTGGGAGGAGCCAAAGCCTCTCTACCTGCATAAAACCTGCAACTCAGAACACCAGAGCAGCTGGTTTTGCCACTGGGTTCCCCGAGGAAGACTGGACCCATCCTGTCCCCACCGGACCCTTCTACAGGATCACCTCTGCTCCAACGGAGCCACAGCTGCCACTCCAGGAGGATTATTTTGGGCTGCTCCCCACACCCTGACCAACAGGGGGTCAGGTCGTGTTCTGACTCTGTCAGAGTTCCTGGGATTATTTGTTTGTTGTTGTTCTTTTCTCTGTACCACTGCCTTTGTAGTTTGTAATATTCTTAGTAAAGAACTGGTATTCCTATCCCCATATCTTTGCCTGAAAGCCCCATAATTTCAAAATTATAGCAATTCGGAGGTGGGGGGTTTACATTCTCTATTCCAAGGGAGGCTCTGGTTTCCCCTGGCAGTCACCTGTCTTCTAAACCAAGACACACTGCTACACAAGGAAATAAAAACACCAAACAATTGGTTAAATGCAGGTATTTCTTCCTGGCAAATACCTTAACTGGAAACTGTGCTATTGGTAAATAAAAATAATAGCAACATCTGCAAAAAACCCAAACAAAAAAAAAAAACAAACATAAGAAGAGTGAACAAGAGAAAATCGTCCACTTTTAGCTCCTGCCAGGCAAGTTTTTCCTCGTGCTGCTACCATTTGGCATTCTAAAATGAAATGCTCGAGGTTTTTATTAAATTACATAATAAAACTGACTCTATCCTTTCCATGAGGTTGATCAGCAGCACTGTGCAACCTTTGTTGCCTGTAATACACAGAAAAGACTTTATCAGCCTTTACTGTGGATGCTCAGATAAAAATAATTCTTAACAAACCTTACTTAATTCCTAAGTAAAATTAGAAAAACCTCACCGTACAATATGCTTTGTAAGGCTACACTGAAGAATTTTGCAGTACTTCTGTCCCACACATAAAGGGAAAAAGGATTTGTGGGTGGCTTGGAAACTTGTCCCTGTTTTCCAGGGCAATAAATAAGACGGGAAACAATCAGGAAATAATTTGTGAAGAGCTCACTTGTCAGCCAGTTCCCACAAAAATTAAGCAAAGATTCTAATTGCAGCGGGATGCTCCTCCAAGGGAATTTTGTGTTGCCACCAGCAGCCCTGTAAATAACTGGAATTGCAAAGTACCAGCAGCAGGAAGATCCCTCACAATGTTGGGCTGCTCCAGCAGCGGGCAGCAGATCTGCTCCTGGAATTCTTTGGTCTTCAAGGCTCTCAGGAATGGAGATGCAAGGGTCAGAGTGGATTCCTGAGTTTTATAATCGGCTACAGGACACGTGGAAAGGATGGTTACTTGCAAGCCTTTCTTCTGCATGGAGCCAAAAACCTGGAATTAAAAAGATACATCAGCAATATTTCTCTTCTCATAGTAAAAGCAGAGAAACCTTAAAGGTTCATTTCAATTTCAGTGCAAAGGGCACTTGAACTCAGGTCTGCAGGACTATTAAAGTTTGATTCACAGCCTTCAGGCAGAAATTTCTCAGGCATTGCTCTTGGGATGAAGATTAAAAACCTCAGAAGAACAGCTGACGTATTTACGAAGTCTAGTCATCTTCTGGAGAGGTTTGAGGTTTCCAGCACTTTCTATTCAATATATTAAGATTTACTGCTTTAATTAATGGTGATTGTGGATAGAAAAAGGATTGCAAATAAAAACAGGCAGCTCATTGAGCTGCGTAACATTTGAAATGAAATTTGTGCTCCCCAGATGTCCTACAATATTGTACGGGTCTTTATTTTAAATACTCACATTTTAGTTGATTCTATTAAAGTTGAACCGAGAAAGAAAATTTAAGGTTCTCTTTCTCAAATTCAAAGAACAGAGTTTCCAAGCCACCATACAAAAACATTCTGGCCATCACAAAACACCAACAGGAGAAAAGGAAATAGGGAATTTGGCAACTGTGACAGAACCCTGCCTGTTTCTGTCTGTGTACCAATCCCAGAAGGGAAGCTGCCCGCTCCCTCCCACCGTTGTGCCACCACTGTGACAAAAATCTGATACAAATATTCAGAAGCCCACGGATTTTGCACTTGTTTTGTCGGGAATGCTGGCTGTGTGTGCTTCTGTTTGTCAGTGACCCCTTCCTGAGCAGACACACCCTGAATCTGTCAGTACAGATCTGACTCGTGCGGGTGCTCAGCAAATCAGGATTCACACGCAGAACAGCTCTGCAGCCCACATTAAAAGCAGAAGACTGCCAGCACACCGTTTCTGCTGAACATTTAAAAATACCAATAACCACAAAGCCTAAAAATACTCAGGAACATTGCCTTGGGACTCCTAATATTCATGAACACCCACACCCAAAACCACACATAGCCACAAACAAATGGGGAAGACAACAACCCCCCAGTCATCTTTCCTCTGCAATCCCAGTTTATAGAAGTGCAGGAATGCGTGGAGCACAGCAAAAGCAAAATGTTTGAGCTCTCAGGGTTTCTAAACTTCAAACTGAGCCACGATCCCCCACCAAGGCCATATTTATCTCTAACCACAGCTTCAGAATCCCTGCTTGTCCACCAGGTCAGCAGAGCTTTAAAGGCAGGCAGGGAGGGAGGGAGCAGACAGACAGCAAGACAAAATAAGCCACGCTTCCTCGAGGCAAAGCAGTGACCCAAATCCAGCAGGAAAATCAAGAGGCGCCCTGGCTTTATCTTACTAAAATCAAAACGATGAAATTTGGAGGGGCTTCACTGAGCCAGCAGCGCTGCTGTACCTGGATGGGGCTGGGGAGAGGCTCTGGGAATGTGAAATCTGGGAACGGATGGGAGAAATGCTGCCGGGGAGGCACCTTCCCCCACAGCTCCCCTCGGGAAAGGCACAGGACACACCCAGCAGCTGGCACCACCCTCCAGGAGCTCCCCAGCCGGTTTGTCTGGCGATCCTTTGGCAGCTGTGCAAATTGTTGTTGGTTCTTTGTAAGGAAGAGCTCTCCCAGAGCTGAAATGCAGCTGAAATAAGCCATAGGAAGTGAAAATCAAGCAGGAAAAAGGTGTGGGAAGTGCTTAAGGGCCACCAAAACTGAAGCTGTCCAAAAGGAGGGACTGCACTCAGCTGGGAGGTTACATCAGATACAACTGGCAGCTTCTAGAAAGGGATTTCACAGATCCTGCAGAGAGTAAATTTAACTAATTTTGAATATTTAATAAAAGAAAACCACAGGGGAAAGTTATTTAACGCTGTCATGTTCCAAGCATCAGAGAGGAAGATCCCCACCCTTAGGGCTTTGTTACTCCATTTATTTTCCTGCAGTTTTACCTTCTCAAGCCACTGGAACTGCTGATCCTCAGCAACGTAGCAACTACACTGGCACAACAAAACCTTAAAAAAAAGGTAAAAAGTTGTGTTAAGCAAGTGGTTTAAAGAGCAAAACAGCAGCTCGTGATCACCTGTGAGGATGATTTGGCTGCAGACAACAATTTGTTCAGTTATTCTGGGTTTCTTTAACTGTATTTCAGCGAGGATTTTGTTGCTCACAAATGCAGTGAAGCCATCAGGCTGTGACATCTTTGTGCTGAGCTCCACACGCCAGAACTTCCCCCAGTTTTAGTGAGCATTAACCCTTCAGGTGATTTATGAGATTATTCCATGATCCTGCAGTGCCTTGTGCGGGGTGAATGAAGGCTCTCTTTTCCAGACAGCCAAAACACAGAGAAATTAATGCCCAAGTCACTTACTGTGGGATCTGATATCAGCCTGTAGAACAAACAGAAGGAGTCTGTGGGGAGCACGTTTGTGGTGCTGGATGTCCGGCACCACTCATTCCACAGCTTCACAACTCCAACCACTTCCCAGCACACAGAATCCAGGATAAAAGATGACAGGAAAGCTGCAAAACCCCAAAAAACACTCTTAACTTAAAAACAACAAAACCTCTGTTTTACAAACAAACAGCTGGACTAAATTAGATTATTCTTTTGCAATTTGAAGGAAGAATAACTCATTTTTATCAATTTAGATTTACTGACCAAATCCAGGAAACATCAGCAATGTGAGTGGCCCCACTGTATCCAAATTGAAAAAGATGAGGAGCTGTTCAACATACACAGATCCCTAACATAAAAATCACTTGTTCTTAGGAATTATATCGTTATAATCAACTTCAATTTCTTTTACTATTAATTAAGGATGTGAAATATTAAGTCTCTAATACTTTTTGACATAGCAGATATAATAGACTAAAAAAAAAATCATGGAACCAGCAAGGCAGAACTATTACCCTGACTCTAAATGAGGCAAGAGTGTAGCAAAAATGTTCATAAATCAGATTCCTGTCAAAAGCTACAGAAGACAGATCCAAAATTTCTACTACTATTTTCAAAGGAAAAACTTGAACTAAAACCAAACAAATTATCAAAGTTAACTTAGATAAAATCGAAATGTCATCTAAATGTGACTTAAATGCAAGCAAGACTTCTTAGTACCATTAGAAGGAAGCTTTTGCCAATGAACAAACAATCCCAGAGAGTTTACCAAACAAAAGCCAGGTGAAGGAAAAGGGGGATTGTCCCAGCTAAAATCCCAAACTAAAACATACTTTGCTTTTCCTGTTCCACTGAAAGTACATGAACTTTTAGGGGGAATAAACAGCTGTAACAATAACTGTGTTTTACACGTACAGAACTTCAGCTTTCTCTGGAAAACTCAGCTGCCTCCAGGTTTAACTGCTGCTCCTAAATGAGGAGCTGGACATTTGGTAAATAGAGGGGCTTAAAGAAAGCTGGAGAAGGATTTTTCACAAGGTAATGGAATGACAAGACAAGGGGGAATTACCTCAACTCAAGGAGGACAGGGCTGGATGGGATCTTGGGCAGGAATTGTTCCCTGGGAGGGTGGGCAGGCCCTGGCACAGGGTGCCCAGAGCAGCTGGGGCTGCCCCTGGATCCCTGGCAGTGCCCAAGGCCAGGCTGGACACTGGGGCTGGGAGCAGGGAATGTCCCGGCACAGCTCCCTCCGACCCTCTGCCTCCTCAAATTTATCCCCCCAAAACCCGGCAGCATCTGGCTCTGACGCACCCGCAGCGTTCCTTCCGATGGCCACGATGAACCTGGAGCACACCAGGGGCTCCTCGCCACAGCCGCCCGACCTCCAGGTCCACAGGACATCGATCTCCCTGGGAAAAGAACCACAGAACAGCCCGAGCTGGGAGGGACCCACAGGGATCATCCAGCCCGAGGCCTGGCCCTGCCCAGAGCCCCACAACAACCCCACCCTGGGCATCCCTGGCAGCGGTGCCCAAACGCCCCTGGAGCTGTGGCAGCCTCGGGGCCGTGCCCATTCCCTGGGGAGCCTGGGCAGTGCCAGCACCCTCTGGGGGAAGAACCTTTCCTGATCTCCAGCCTGAGCCTGCCCCCCCCCGCCCCCGAACAGCGCCGCCGGTACCTTTTCTTCTCGATCTCCCTGCGGATCTCCCGGTCCTCGGGCGTCTCCTCCCGCGCCTCCTCCTCCTCGTCCAGGCCGGCCCGGGACGGGGCCACCACCACCTCNGTGTGCCGGCGGCACCAGCACCGCCCTCGGCAGCCCGGAACCTCGGCCCCAAGGGCCTCATCCAGGCGCCTCGGGAATGCTCGCAGAGATGGTGACCCCACCACCTCCCTGGGCACCTTCTGCCAAGGATTGACCACCCTTGCAGGGAAGAAAATCTTCGGTATCCCTTTTAAATCTCCCCTGGCTGAACTCGATGCCGTTTTGTCCTGTCCCTGTTCCCTGCGAGCAGAGCCCGACCCCCCCGGCTGCCCCCTCCTGCCAGGGACTTGTGCAGAGCCACAAGGGCCCCCCTGAGCCTCCTTTGCTCCAGGCTGAGCCCCTTTCCCAGCTCCCTCAGCNAGGCCTGAGCTCCCTTTCCAGGAGGAAATTGCTCCTGGTGTCCAAGCCGAGCCTGCCCTGGCCCAGCCTGAGGCCGTTCCCTCTCCTCCTGTCCCTGTTCCCTGCGAGCAGAGCCCGACCCCCCCGGCTGCCCCCTCCTGTCAGGGACTTGTGCAGAGCCACAAGGGCCCCCCTGAGCCTCCTTTGCTCCAGGCTGAGCCCCTTTCCCAGCTCCCTCAGCCGCTCCTGGGGCTCCAGCCCCTCCCCAGCTCCGTTCCCTGCCCTGGACACGCTCCAGCCCCTCCAGGGCTCTCCTGCAGGGCCCAGAACTGGGCCCAGCCCTCGAGGGGCCTCTCAGTGCCCGGCACAGAGGGACAATCCCTGCCCTGCTCCTGCTGGACACACCATTCCTGCTCCAGGCCGGGTGCCAGGGGCCTCTTGCCCACCTGGGCACCCCTGGGCTCGTGTCCAGCCGCTGTCACCAGCACCCCCAGGGCCTTTCCCAGCCCCTCTGCCCAGCCTGGAGCTCTGTGGGGTTGCTGTGACCCACGGGCAGGACCCGGCCCTGGGCCTGGTTGAACCAAATAAGAGCACAGTGACGTTCCAGGTGTACGTACAGCTTTACTTTGGTCCACTAACACATGTACATCATCAAAGCCTTTAACACTAAAGAATTTGATTCCTTTACCACTCTGTCCTGCCCTTTAAATGTTTCCTTCGGTTCATGCTGCCTGATCACCTTCAGAGATTCAGCTCCTGCTTTAAAACAAACCAAAACACCCCTCAAAGTCACATGAAATAAAGATGCTACTTTTACAGGTCTACTACTTTACTTCCCTGAGTACAGCTAGACCAAACCAAGAATGCTCACTGACAGGAAGGTGAAAGGACTCCCTTGTGCAAGGCTGAAAAGAACCAACTCTCGTAAGAGTCAGCATGCTCATTTAAATAAACTAAAAATAAACAAACTCTTAAAGGGTGAAAGAGTCAAATACCTTTCCAGTTTAATCATTCCTCTTCCCACTATGTGTATAAAATTAGGAAATACACACCAGCACATGCTTTGCTTAGAAAATAAAAGTGTGAGTGTCCCCTGGGCAGTGGTTCCCTCTGGGACCCACAGATGCAGAGAACAGAACCTTCTCCAGCGTTCAGGGATCACCACCAATGTGTGAGTGCACTGTGACAGAATAAAGCACCTGAAAGAAAACCAGCTTTGTAAATGGAAGCCTAAATTAGAAATACAGACCTAGCAGCCAAATTTCAGCTGTTCAAACTGAAAATTGATAAAAACTCTTAACGTTCAGTTCAGTTATTCCCAAATTGGAAGTTGTACTCCAGTGAACACTGAGAATAAGCAGCTGCCAAACAATGAAGTTTATGGAAAAGAAAAAAAAACAGTGGACCTACTACCTTATGACAATGTTTGCCCCTCTAAGAAAACACAAAGCCATTTTCAAGTTTCATCACTAAACACAACTGTGTTCGTATATCAGGAACCAAATAAAGAATCCGGATAAACATTTATCTTGAATTTACAAAATTCTGCTGCATCCTATCAAAGATTATGCTCTAAATAAAATTTCCTGGGGCAAGAATGATTGAAATTATTTTTGGACTTCACATGGAAGTTTTAAGGGAAAAAAAAAAGGTATTTCTCTATGCTGAGATAATATCCTGGATAGCAAAGTGAGTGACAATGTCAGTGAGGGGGATGGAGAAGTGGCTCTACCTGATGCCAGCTCCCTTCTCCACGATGCATTTCCATTGGTACAAGGAATTCTGCCATTATTCACTAGGATTGTGCAGCCACAGTAAATTTTTTTACCCCCAAACCCTTCCAGATCCCACTACCAGTCCAATCTGCTGGAAAACAAATTCCCACACTTGCTCTTTCGGTTCAAATGAGCTGGCTTAGGATAAATCTGATATTCTGCCACATCTTCTATTGAATGATGAAATCAGGAATCACCAAGTGTTCCCAAGGGTGAGAAAGGGAAGCTGCAGAGCAGAGGAGGAACCCTGGAGTGAGGAAGGAGTGGAGAGTCCCTGGTGCTGGGCTGAGGGCAGCTGTTGTGGGGCTCCCAGCAGCACAATTCCAGGGAAAACTAAGAATTTAGAGTTGCTGTGTGTTTTTGGTGTTGTGTTCAACCAGGAACTTCCACATACTTTCCTGGAGGAATTTTCCTTCTTGTCAACAAGAGCCACCTCAAACATTGTGAAAACAGGAGATGCACTGCAATGCTCAGAAACTGATAAGGTTTAATCAATGGGAAATCCAACATTCAAACACTTTAAATATGGAGGAACAACAGAAATGTAGCAAAAAAAAAAGGTCTGGAATGTCGGAATCCTGCACCTCAAGCTTTCCACGCATAAAGAAAACAGAACAAGTGTTTTGTTTGTTTTTTCTATTTTATAAAGAAAACACACAAAAACCCTTAGGCCCAAGAGTTCACCTGCATTTCATAATCTTAAAGTTTACAGTATAGAAGTCACATTAATGATGTACTACCTGTCAGCAGAACCCTCTCCTCACCAAAGCCTCTGGAAGTGGCAAATCAACTTCTTCACTGGTAACTGCTTCTCAGCAATGCAAGTACAGAACATTTAACATCTGCACCGAATCAAGTCATGAAGTTATCAGCCTTTTCATTCCTCTTTTGATGCAATGCTTGCATCCACCAGGTTTTTAGAGTGTGTACTATTATTTAGAAGCCTGTTACTATTGTAGATGATTTCATACAGCATTAGAGATGTTTGAAATCTGTTCTTGAATGTTGCATGACCTAGGTAGTATTTCATTGCAGCACCCATAACAATAATACTCAACATACTGCTATTAACCTGTTTGCAGTGTTTTAACATTTCTTAACTCTTGTTTATATGTAATAAAATACCAGTAAAGACAAAAAATGGCCCCTATAATGAGGCACATTTTGGCATCTGTGCTAAATGCTGCTACATGGGCAGGCAAGTGCAAGTCAAAATATGAAAAGGAGAAAGTCATCATCTAATCACATTCATAACTTTTTCATAGAAAAATATAAATATATTCCCTGAAATGTAGGACAAAGAAGAGCCAGCATCCATCAGGAGTTCTAGTGCTATTACCGTTA